>PVKS010030866.1:0-23988 GCA_004027875.1 Aplodontia rufa
CTCTTCACATAAGGGTTTGAGTTAGTGGAGTAAAGGGGAACATTACTCTGTGCTAGCCACTCCCACCCCAGCCAGAAAGACATTCCTTGTTAAGCCCACGGAACTTCTTGACCCTACTCTAATATCACAGGAGTCATTTTCGGCAAACACTAGCAAATGGAGCATTGAAAACATAAGACTTCTGATTTTCAGAATCCCTGAAAGTCCCAACTGAGTGACCCTGCCTTTCATACCCAAACAGACAGTGAAGATCTCCTTCCAAAGGATCAGAGACTCTCTTACTGACTATACTTCCAAGGTTTTATTATTAATAAATTTTTTGTTTTTCAAAAAAAAAAAAAAAAAAAAAAAAAAGATTCACTCATTCCTTGAAAGGCATCTGTTCCCTGTTTGGGAAGTTCCTCCAAATCTGGGGTTAAATAAATGTTATTGTATAAATGCTAATCAGAACCACAAAGCGATATGATATTGCTACATATGAGTAAAATAAAAAATGTTGTTGTAGATCTGAAGAAATGGGATCACTCACACAAGGCTGTGGGTACATAATATACTATTGTGATCTTGGAAATAGTAGGGTAATTTCATATAACGTGTAGCAGCCATGTGACCCAGAAGCACTCTTTCCCATTCTAAAAAAAATGAAAATTAATTTACCAAAGCTATATGTGAATATTCCTAGTAGTTTTACTTGTGCTAGCTTCAAGCTGAAAATAATCCAGCTGACCTCAACAGGTAAATAGTTAAACAAAATGGTAAATACACACCATGTTCTTGCAGTCTGAATATTTGTGTTCCTCCAAAGTGTGTATGTTGAAACTCTAATCCTCAAGATGATTTTCATAAAAGATGAGACCTTTGGGAAATATTAGGTCGTGAGGGTAAAGTCTTCATGAATGAATTAGAGTCCATATAAATGAACCCTAAAACAATCTGTTGTTCTTTCCACCATGTCAGGACATAGTGACAAGATAAGGAAGAGTCATCATTAATTAATGTGGTGACTAACGTCACCACTAAAGCCTGCCTTGACCTTGGACTTCCCATCCTCCACAAATGTGCGAAATAAATTTCCATTGATATGCACAATAATTTTGGAAAATCTCTGAGAAGTTAATTGTGCTGAATAAAATGTTATTTACTGGACTACTCTTTATATATAATTCCTCCGACACTTTTTTTTTACTATGTTGCTGGGGTTTGAACGTACATTCCTGTGCATGCCAGGCAAGCCACTGCTCCAGCCCCTATAAAATTCCTAAAATGATAACATTTTAGAAATGGATAACATATCCCTGGCATTGAGGGTGGGAGAAGGAGATGAGTGTGACTAAATCCAATATCCATATGAGGTATCATTGCAATGATGGCAAAGTTCTTCATCTTGATTATGCTGACGTCAGTGTCCTTATTTTGATATTGTAATACTGAATTGAAAGACAAACCCATTTGGGGAAACTGGACAAGGGGTACCCAGGATCTTTTCAAATTATTTCTAACAATTGCACACAAATCTACAGTCATCTCAAAATTAAAAGATTAATCAAAACATGTAATTTGGAGGCTGGAGTGGTGGCTCAGCAGTTAGGGCGCTTGCCTGGCATGCGCAAGTACACGGGTTTGAACCCCAATACCCACATATACAACTAAGTGTTGGAGAAACAAAAGCCATGTGGAAAACTCAATGAAGGTTGATTCTCTCTGTCTCTGTCTCTCTCTCTCACTGTCCTTCTCTCTTTAATAAAAAATATTTAATTTGTATACAATGATAAATAATAATAAATAAGTTAGAAAATTATAAAGAATTTAACTTAGTTCCTTGAATTAGAAAGCGACCCTTAAAAATTGCATTGTGTGTTTACCTGTGTCCATTCTTGTATATCATTTCATTTAATCTTGGATTAGCCAAATTCTAAAAAACACTTAACTTTCTCTACCTTGATATCATGAAATTTATATTGCATTTTTTTACTCTTATAAATTCTACATGAAATTAAATATGTTTGGGATTTCTTTAGATGATATCACCTCTTGAAGCATAAAGAAAAAAATTAGAGACTATTTTAAAAGAACTTTTGAAATGTTTCAAATTCATCTGAAATTAAACAGATAATATCTGATTAATATTTTTGCCAACCTCCTCCACTTCAGATAATATACTTCTTTTATGAAAAAAATGCCTTTATTAAGTAGGAATAAAAAAACAATGAAGATTAGGAAAGGAAGAAAGCCATGGATCTAATACCAGAAGGTACCAGGAATTAAGAAATGAGAGAAAGGAAGGGAAAGGCAAAGAGGGGAAGGGAGAAGGACTGAGAAAATAATTGTGATGTGCGAGGCACAGCTGTGCTGCATTCAGTATAATTTTTTTTCCTATTTACTCTCCATTTCACTGATTCTCTATTTAGCTGTATTTGCATTGCTCTTAAAATTACTTATTTTAAAATTATTTTAAGTAATGCTAAAACTGATTTGTATCATATGCACAGAAAAGAAAAGAAATTATAAGTGAACAGCTCAGTGAGTATTCTAGAGCTGTATCAAGCCTCGCAACCATCCATCACTCAGATCAAGGAACAATCTCACCAGCCCCAGAAGCTCAGATTACAGCCTACCTGCTCACCAATGCCTCCAGCAAAAACAGTGTTCTGATCTCTAGATTGATCCTGTTTTTATATTTTATGTCTCTAAAGTTTAAAAGCACTGGAAAAATGAAATCAAATTATGTTTCTCACAATGTGCTTTCCTTGGAAATGTGTCCTGTCTTGCCTTCCTTAATCAGAACCTCCAAAGTGCTCTTCTCTCCTCCCTCTCATCATTTCCTTACTTCTTCAGCAATCAACTCCCCTTTATTTATTTATTTATTTTTTACTGGCACTGATTTAAGAGATCATTAAAGTTTTCTTCAAAATTGATAGTAAACACCCAAACTGTCTCCTCGTCTTCGATATTACCTTTCGTATCATAATATTTTCTCCCTACTGCTTCCAACATGACCTTTCTAAAACAACCTAATCAGTCACTCACTGGCTAGAGAGCAAGCCATAGTTTGTTTATGTTCAGGAAAAGAAATGTTCAATCATCTTAGATTGTATACAGATTCCTTGAAGTTCTGTCTGTGGCATGTTGTCGTTCCCTGTTCACTCTGCTTACAAATTCTAGCCTGCACCTTACTTTAGCTCTGTAGTATTACTTACATCTCCAAAACAAATAAATATGGATTTCACATGCCTCTAAGTATTTGTTCTGATTCCATCCATGATGCTTTTCTCCCTCTTTGTTGGTCTCATAAGGAGCCTAGCAACCATCAAAATTCAATTAAAGTATCTTTACTATTCCCCCACTTACCCACAGAGACAGTTAATAGCTGCATGTGACACTTGTTCCTATAATAACCCTTAGGTATTTCTTTGATGCATTTGTAATACAATGTACAATTATTTCTTGGCATGTCTCTCCACTTCATAAATGGAGTTATTTTTCCTACTCTTCTCTATATTTTCCACGTCTACGATATTACACTACAAATTGTTCCTCTATTTGAACAAATGAATAGTCATACAATTAAGAATAAAGTTAATGGCAAATAGAAGTGATATAGTATTCTCTTCGAAGCATCAAAGAAAGAAAAGGTATTTTTTTCAAATAAAAACATGCATTAGACTCAGTCTTACAGAATGGCTAAAATGTAGGCAGGCTGAAATGAGGCAGAACTTACTTTACTCAAAAACAAGAATATTTCTCTGGAAAGTTGCACTTGGTGAATCCTAAATAGCACTTAGAAAAAGCTTGTCTTCAAAGCAATTCAGACAATGCAAACACTTCTTCACTCCTAAGGTCTGCAGAGAGTAATTCAGCCTGACTCAGGTGCAGGCCCTGGCTCCAGGACGTATTCTGATAAACTGAAATCATTAAACAAGCATTGGCATGGGCTATGAACAGTTCTAGATTCAAATTCCCATGCTTGGGGTGGTTTTTGGATCAGTCCTCTATAGGTCTTTGTTTTATCCCTCATATAACGGGAATAACATGTCCTTTTTCAGGCGGATTAACATGGTAAACAAATTAAATAATGCTTATAAGGTGTTTTCTGAAATACATGGCAAATAGCCAGTATCCTGGAAAATTTGCTTTCTTTTTCTGTTTCCCCAATGTACACTGTTGATATTTTCCTTCATATACAGTTACTGTAAATCGCAGGAGGCTGGGAAAATGGGAGGGTGGAGGCAGATTACTGTGTGTGTTATCCATGTATCACAGGACGTGGGGGAGACTGTAACACTACCCAAGGCTGAGCATAGGCAGTAAATTCTATGGTGTGCAGTGTGTTCTGCTGACCTCTGAGATTCTTTGGAGACCCAGTATGGACTGGATTGCTGACACAGGCATGATGATAACTGTGCTTCTCAGTCAAAGCAGCTAGTTCACTTCACCTGATTTTGCACAGATTCAGAGCACCACACTTCTTCCATTTCATCTATGCTTAGAAAAGATAAAGAGAAACAAATGTCTGAAAACAAAACCCACATGCTAAGTCAGCTAGTTTTGGGAGTCTAGTCAAAGTTGTGCATAAATGAATCTGTTACTGCCTAGATGCTCTCAGTTTCTGTCTTTCAGCAACACCATGTGAGCAACTAGTGTAGACACATCTGTATCTGCCCCTGGAAGGATGCAGGGGCCTGCAAAAGCTGTGTTCTGAAAATCACTCAGCTGATCAAAGCATCTCTCCGTTGTTCAAAAAGAAAAATAAATTCGCTTAGCTCACTGCACATTTTTCTCTGTATGATACCATATGTATTCATTTATTTGACAAATACTTTTTTAGCATCTACCATGTGACAGATGCTAGAGATTCCACATGCTACAGATTTGGTAGGAAACACCACAGATGAGGCATGTGCTTGCAAACTCTGTGTCTACAGTAAAATGTTCAGAGGGAGCAAAGCACATTCAAGCCCTAATTATTTGGAAAGATATATACTGAACATTAGGCAGCTAGATGCAGTTAGAGTCAAATATATAGAAAAATGGGGAAATAGTTATTGGCACAGATTTCCTATAGATGCAGATGCAGGATCTAAAGAGAGTCTCAACTAGATAATTTGGGTCATGAGTGATTGTGGATTAGGACACTGGGAACAGACAGAGTGGGTCAGAGACAGAGTGATATATCAATGAAACAAGACAGAGAAAACCTGGATCATTTCTCCACTGCACACAACAAATTTCCACAAACCTGGGCACAAGTCAGCAGGCTCTGTTGCTCAAGATGTTGCAAGGCCAATATCAAGTTGTCAGCTGCACACATCCCTATCTAGAGGCTCAGAACCTCTTCCAAGTTCATGTGGCTGTTGGCCGAGTTCTTCACCTGGAAGCTGCAGAAACCATATATGCTGTCTTCACAGCTAATTAGGGTCTTCCTAACACTTCATCCTTCACCAGCTCCCCTCAGGAGGTCAAGCCATCCAGTAAAACCTCCCTTTTGACCAATTCAAAGACAGTGGATTAATATGCTAGTGATGGAAGTGATATTCTGTCATGTTCATTGGCTAAACCACTACCAAATGGACGGAATTGTGCAAAGCTGGACACCAGGGGACAGGCATCTTGGAGGCAGTGTCAGAATTTTGCTCAAGGCCAGACAGAAGTCTACATGCTGACATTTCTGACAATGTCAGGAAGCATTACGGTTAGCATCTTTATCCTGCATATGCCTGTTAACTATGAGTGAGACTTGCAGTGCTCAACATTAGACTCCAGAGTTGACCACTCAGGTCAATCCTGATTCCACATCTTCCTGCCTGTGGGACCTCTAGAAAGTTCTTGACATCTGTGATATGAATGAAGCATTCACTTGATGGACTTTGATTTTATCTTTTGTTGATAATGAGTTCCTTACAATAGCTAAAATAATACACATATAACCATTTAGTGGATTTAATTGTACAGGAAATTTCTTAAGATTCTGGTTGAGATTGCTTCTCCTTGGAAATTAAGTAAAGGAGTATAAGTAACAGCTTTCTTATCAATAGCAAATATAGTGATTAGAATGGAATACTAATGACCTTATCTTTTTTGATAACTGAAAAATTATAAAATATTGCTGTGTATTGGGTGCTAATAGACCCTGACTTATAAAATTAAATAACACAATTGAGTTAATATGTATAAGACCCCTGCTTCCAATGAGCAGATCTTCAGAATAGCCAATTCAATCTAAAAGCCTTCTCTTCTTACACAAAGTTCTGAAGGCCTGAAGCAATGAGGGATTCATTTCCTACTTATATGTGTGGAGAGCGGTAGCTGATCCCTTGCTATAGGCTGGTGCTACTTGAGTGGGCTTCTTTCTAGTTTGGGAAGTTTACTTGACCTTGGCTTAGTTGTTTGTCTCAACCACTTATGAACATGGATATCATCTTCCAGCCTATACAAACTTCACATCCATTGAGCACCACAGGATTTCAAGAAAGGACACCTGGGTCCTGGGTTATGAATGTATCCTGCCCTTGGGGACCAGGGTTGTGAACTGGGCAGACATGGAACTGGTGCCACTGCAACCTTGCTTGTTTGTCTCATCCAAAGCCTTTCCTTTTGTGAGAGTCTTAACTCCAAATGCTTAAAGGTTTGGGTCCACATGGGCATGCTATAGAGAGTTAAGCTACTCCATTATATTCTAATGAATGATTCCATGGGAACTGCAATATAGCAGCACTTTTCATATACTATTAACTTGAGTAGGTCTACAGCATAGATCCTCAGCCTGTGGTAGGCAGGTTCTCACCATCCACAGAGCTTCTGGTATGGTGAGGCCACCTGTAGGTGTAAGGTGGGTGGTCTTGAAACCATAATTTGAGAAATATTGTTCTGCAAGATAGTGTGCAAATTGACAGTTAGTATTAGGGAAAAGATGTTCAGACCTAGACAATGGTGATGTTAGGGATGGGGTGGGTTTTTGTTTTGTTTTTTGCTATATCAGGTTTTCCTTTTGAGACAACAAAACTTTGTGTCACTCAGAAGAGATATTTAGCTGAAAAATCTTCTTTTCCCTCCATCACTTTCAGCTCTGAGAGCCTACATTTTATCATTTAGACATAGAACATCAGAGAATTCCATAATACAAGGTAACAACATAATGCAACTAAATGATACAATAACAGCTCCCTTAACATGTATTGGGAGGATTACTTAAAACTATATTCAGCTGAGAGGAGGAAAAAGCCCCTAAACTCACACAAAGACTTCTCAGCTTACAAAATGGGAACAAACCTGAGGAAACCATGAATCCTTAAGACATATCAATAATCATAAAATAAGAAGTTATCTTATTTTGAAATGTTTTTTACCTTTTATTTTATTCTTAGTATTTTCTGTAGTAGGATAATCATCACAAATTTCACAAATTTAGTGGCTTAAAGAGCACAATTTATCATAAACAGTGGGTTAGACAGCACAAAATTATTCTCTTATAGTTCTGGAAACCAGAAGACCAAAACTGGTTCCAAATGGGCTAAAATTGAAGCATCTGCCAGGCTCTGTTCCTGCTGGAGAGTCTAGGGGAGACCTGTTTCTTGCCCTTCTCCAGCCTTTTGAAGCTGCCTGCATTCCCTGGTGTGGACCTTCTCCTCTGCCTTCAAAGCCTGCAAAAGTGGGTTGAGTTTTCACCTCAAATCCATTTCTTGGGGTTACATCCCGTGGAAAGCAAAACTCACAGGTTCCAAGTTAGGTCAAGGACTTCTATTTTCTGAGGGGTCAAAGAACATTATTCCATATGCCATACCTGCATTTTCTCCCAAATCACCTGCTTGCAAAGGTGTTTACACCTGACTCAACATACTTTGGCTCCTTTTCCCTCTCTCTATCTCAGTCCTCCAGTTAGAATATCAATCCATCAAACAAATGTCACTTAACCCTTCAAGTTTGCAGATGTAATTGTAATATTCATTAAAGAAAAAAACTGGGAAGTCTATGATATTTTGCATTAGAAGTTTGCTGGGGCAAATAATTGAACCATAAGCCTTAGGAAATAAGGTTTTTAGTGAGAGAGAACCTAGTGCACTCAATATTCAATGTCCAATTTAATATGGGTCTCATGAATGCTTCTAATGTTATGTGGCAAAAATTATATTCTGAAGTGTAGCCATGTTGCCAGCATTTCCGAAAGCCTACCATCCTCCACTATTCTTCATGAATATCAAAGAGGAAGTAAACAAATACTCACATTTTATATCATCTATTGCCACAGCAAAGCTACCAAAAAAGCTTTACAGGAGGAAACAGATTCAGAGGCGATGTCTTACCTAATGTCCGACACCTAATAAAGGGTGGAGTCAGAATTTAAAACAATTTGATACAACAGTCAAGCTCTTTCCACTGTTCCAAATATCCAAATATATTTTTATGGTTTCCTTTTGTTAATTTTTTCATTTAAAATCGCTGTAGCTTCCAGGTAGCAGAAGCTCTCACTCAGCAGATTGAGTCCTAATTAAGGCCGATTGTATACTGACACTCTTCCTCTGGAGACCCAGATAAAGGCTTTAGACAGCTTCAAAACCTATACAGACATGGGAAAACCAGGTACATTTCTTTATAACAAGAAGAATTTCACATCTTAGTGAAAAAAAATTCTTGGGACTATAGGATACAGGAAGGTGCATTCAATTTTAGCATTACAAAAAAAAGGTTCTGCAGTTGGGTACTTAGCTGAGTTAGAGGGTGAGTTTTTCAAACTGGTGTCCAGAGTTGCAGAATTCAGTTAGAAATGACAACTTCCAGAGTACAGATGAGTGCTTTATCTGTCAACGCAGAACCTACACTGACTGCTGGGATCTGCTACCACCCCTGTGAAAGACAGGGATGAATGACCTTCAAATAAGAATTTTCCTAAATTGTTCCTTCTTCTACCAAATCTCCTAATTATCCAAACATAATTTTCAAAATGTTTAAAATTAAAATTAACATTCAAATATAAAATGAACTTGTGTCAAGATTTTAATTAACAGGGGCTGGCGCAGTGGCTCAGAGGTTACGGCACTTGCATGGCATGCGTGAGTACACAGGTTCAAACCCCAGCACCCACGTACACAACTAAGTGTCAGAGCAACAAAAGCCATGTGAAAAACTTAACAATATTGATTCTCTTTCTCTCTCTCTCTCTCTATCCTTCTCTCTTAAAAAAAAAAAGATTTTAAATAATGGAGTCTGGAGCAGTAACTCAGCAGTTAAGGTGCATGCCTGGCATGGGCAAGGATGCAGGTTTGAACTCCAGCACCACCTACACAATGAAGTGTCCCAGCAACAAAGGCCACATAAAAAACTAAATAAAATTGATTCTCTCTCTCTCTCTCTCTCTCTCACTATCCCATTCTCTCCAAAAAAAATAAAAATAAAAATAAGTAATGAAAAACCAGTAAGAAACCATTTCAAAATACACTTAAAGACGTATACAAGGAAGTTAGCAGACAATTGCAAGGGTAAGATTGTTATGTTGGGTACAAAACCAGTGAATGTTCCACAGGGCACTAAGCAGAGACTTTAGAGATGTCTTTTCCAGGGCTAAGAAGTTCTTGTCACCCCATTAGATGAATATTGTTAAGCTAACCTCTCACCTTAGAGCAGAATTTCTCAAAGGGGTGTTGATGTCTTGTTGTGGCAGCTGTCTTATGCTTTGTGGGGCATTGAGAAAAATTCCTAGCTAGTACTAACACAACTTGCCCCAGATGTGATCATTGAAAGTTTCCAGACATTGCAGTATGTATCCTGAGGGACTAGTAGAGGTTGTCTTACAGAGATCCAAACCTAGCTTTTATCCCAAAGGAAACCAGCAAAAGAGGTTACTGGGTTTTCTTTCAGAACAGCCCTGGGCTTGTACCTTTGTCTGGATTTCTTTTGATTGGACTATTTTATATAACTCTCCAGGGTTCTCATCAGGAGTGATTTTGTGGTATAGTCCCTCTATCACCAATTCATGCCATTGATTTTCTATCTAGTTCTGCTCCTCAATATGTTGTGTGTAGGAAAAAAAAGTAATGTGACTATATCTTTTTAGAACTTATACTCATTCTTTCAAATGAACCAGTAAATTGTGAGTACCATTTGCAGTTCTCTCATTTTAGATTGTAACTCTGATTCTATGTTTAACCCTGTTCCAGACATTCATGTCAGAATGTGCCAGTGTTAGGCAGGAATGGTAATTAAATTAAATGTCAGCTGTTCATCTCTCCCTTATTGGTGGCTCCATTTCCCAATAGAAGTATTACCTGTCTAAGTTCTCCTTGCTATATAAGGAGAATAGATTATAGGCCTTGTGATATTTTGTAATAATAATAATAAAGATGCAAATCAACCATTCCTTATCTAAAGCCTTTGAAGACAAGAGGCTTCCAAATTCAGAATTTTTCAAATTTTAGAAAGCTGATAAGGTATGTAGTTCAGAACATTCCCTCCAAGATTTGGGACAGCATTCCATAATCAAACACTTTACTATTTATATAGCTAAAACATAGGCTTACAAATTAAATGAGAATAAAAAGCTTATAAGTTGCCTCACATTATTTCAGTTTAGATTATGCTACTAAAGGTTTGCGCTAACTTATGAAAGAGATTGCGATTTCCAGAGCCTCTGAATTTCTGAATTATTACTTAGGGATTATAGGTCTGGAATACTCAACAATAGCATTTTAGAGGAAAAAGTTTATTTTGGTTCATGGTTTCAAAGGTTTAGTCCATGGTCACCTGACTCTATCACTCTAGGACCAAAGTGAACCAGAACATCATGGAGGACATGGAGAAAGGACACTGCAGAGGAAAACTGCTGAGCTTATGGAAGCCAGGAAGCAGAGAGAGAGAGAACAAGTAACCAGGGACAAAATGTAACTCCCAAGAGGATGCTCCCCCAACCCAACCTATCTCCTCTAGTCACACTCCACCTGCCTCCTCCCTAGTTGTTTCAAATTATTATACATCAAATGGATTAGTCATTCAATTAGGTTATAGCTCCCATAATGTAATCTTTTTATCTCTGAACATTCCCACATTGTCTAACGCATGACCTTTTCAAGGAACATCTCATATCCAAACAGTAGCAAACGGTGATGTCCTGGTAGTTAAGCATATTTATAGTGGGGCAGGACTCACGTTGTATTGCACATATTAGACCATTTCCACCATCCCCCAACTCTGTTTACTTCAGGAGATGAAAAATAGGGATGCCTATTGTACAGTCAGAAGAGTTAGGCCCTTGTTTAAGGTCGTGAGAGTTAGCCCTCGGAAATCCAATCCATGCCAGGCACTAAAGTAAGATTGTACACTGAAACCTAACAACTCTACCTCCATTTGCTGCTCACTGCTTGGTTCTCCATTTTTGCTCTTCCTGTCCATAAGTTGTGTCAAAAATATCATGCTTCTAAGTGAGGGACATTACATCATGTTTCTTCCGCATTACCTGGATATTTTCTAGAAAACAAGACTTAAACAAGTGTAACTGTCTCATTCTTGTTTAGGTTCACAGACTCTCTTTGCTAGGCTATTTGATTTATCTTAACTATTCCTTTTGAGAATTTCATACAAACAAATAGAATATTCAGTATGTGTATGGTGAAAAATTGACAGTCAATATTTCATGTGCTCTTCTGCTAATACAGGCTCCAGGAGAGAGATGTATACAAGACACTTCCACAAAATGCTTCCCAAATGATTTGATTAAAATTTTTAGATCCACTAAAAGGAAAAATCTTTTGAAGGATTGACCCAAGGACAACCCAGTAGGGAATAACAGAATGACAAGAGTATAGGGATTCCCCTTACGAAACCTTGACAAGCAGTCCTTCTATATGTGCCACACTAGGGACTACAAATATGTATTTTGTCTGCCACAATGCTCAGAGTTTTCAAGTGCTTCTAGAATCACCTTAGAGCTGTTTCATATTTTCAGTAATGCATCCACTACATTCACATTACTCTCTGACTGTGGAACTATCAGTTAACCACATAAATCTACCTCTACACCCTCTAGTTCTCACTCTCAAAATATGACACATTTTTATCTGTGTGTGTATAATTCAGGCTGCTATTTACACAGTATATCCTTTTCTATTCCTTTAGTTTCAACTAATTTATGTCTTCTGTATCTAATGTTCATCTCCCGTAGGCAACAGATAGTTGTATCTTGTTTTTTTAAGCTAGTCTAACATTTTCTGCCTTTTGATGGGATTTTTTAATCCAATCACACTTTAAAAAATAATATCGTTTTGATATATACTAATAAACATTTATTATATAATAAATATTCTTTTAATGTATACAATTAATGGGTTTTAATATATTCATAAAATTGTATAACCCAAAACACTATGTAATCCAGGAACATTTTCATTATCTTTTAGAGACCCTAGACCTTTACCCTCAGCTTATGGCTAGCATTAATCTGCCTTCTATCTAGATGGATTTTCTTGCTGTGAATTTTTCCTACAAATGGAATAATACATTGTATGACCTTTTGTGTCTGGCTTCTTTCTTCTAGCATATTTTTTTCAATATTTAGTCATTTTCTAGTATGTGTAAGAACTTCATTTATTTTATGGATAATCCACATTTGTTTATCCATTTATCAGTTTGTGGATATTTGGGATGCTCCTATTTGTTGGCTAAAATATGAAAGCCTGCTTTGAATATCTGTGTGCAAATTTTTTCATGGAAATAGTATCAGCATTATGTTAATTATGGAAGTTTTGGTGGTATACTAACTCCACGTTTACCATGCTGAGGAACTGCCTGGAATGTTTTCCAGTGTGGCCACACCAATTCACATTGCCCTCAATACTGTGAGTGTTAGATATCTCTGTGGTCTCACCAACACTTACTCTTGGGCATCTCCTTGTCTGCAACTATCTTAGGCATTATGACTTTGATTTACATTCCCATAAAGACAAGTTATTTTGAGCATATTTTCTAAACATTTATTATTTTCTATAATATTGTATATGAAATTATTTCCTTTATATTATTTTAGATCATTCAGTTCTCCTGGCTTTTGGCTTCCTTTTTTTTGTGGCTTTGTTGTTAGGTGCATATACATATATTGCACCTGTATATCTCAACTGCACTCAACTTCAGGCTAGTCAATCTGACACAATGGCTTTCCTAAATTCACCTGACTGTTCAAACAGTTCCACTGATAGAGTCACTGCATGGCCATTGTCTGGTGGTCCACATCAAGTAGGTCCCATGACAGCAGAGGATATCTGCATTAATCATCTTCTGCTCTACATCCAGGAGCTGGAGAGGGAGAGCAGCCACAAGACAGAACACCACAGATGGCCATTCCTCTGAACACCAGCATTTGTTAAAGCTCTTCTCATATTGTTGACTGTTTTGATTGATTTTTAGAGCACAGAATTGGTTGTTTTATTAATTGTGCCCAAATCCATAGATGCTTATGTGAAGAAAGAATTTGCTCATCTCCTTCCCAGCCCATAATCCAAGGCTTATTAATAAACATTATTAGAGTGAATCAGGAATTTTTTTGTAGATCTAAGTTAGTTCTATTACTAATGCAATATCTTTCCTCTTTGTTGAGGTATAGTTTAAATAATATAAAATTTACTATTTAAAATATAAAATTAAGTGATCTTTAGCATATTCATAAGCTTTTACATCCATCACTACTAACTCATTTGAGAAAATTTTCATCATCCCAAATGGAAACTCCACACTCCATACCCCATACTGCGGTGCAGTCACATTTCCACATATTTCCTCATGACCAGCCCCTGGCAACCATTTATTTATTTTCTGTACAAATGTTCAACTCTTTCAAACATTTCATATAAATGGAATCTCTAAATATTTGGCCTTGTATGTTTGGCTTTTTTTCACATTGCATATCAAAATTCACCCCTTTTGTAGCACACATCAGAATTTTATTCCTTTATGGCTGTGTAATATTCCAATACATGTATAGATCACATTTCATTTATCCATTTATTGCTTGATGGACATTAGGTGATTTTTAATTTTTGGTTATTGTTAGTAAAGGTGCTATGAATATTTAAGTACAAGTTTTTATGTGAAATTATTTCATCAGTTCTGTCTCTGGAAGTGGAAATGTTGAGTCATTAATTATTTTTCTGAGAACATTACCCAATGACACATATTTTACGAGGTCTTCCTATTGTCTGTGGTGGTAACATGAATTATCCTTCACATGCCTAACCTTCAGAAACTGATCTCTTTGTCAGTGAAAGTTTTTTGATCTTTCTTCCCCTGCATACAGAAATATATACTCAGTCCAAGACACAAAGGGACCCTTCTGCAGACCTACAGTTACATCTTAATATGTGATGTTCTGGGACTGGAGCAGTGGCTCAACGGTTACGGTGCTTGCCTGGAATGCACACATACTCAGGTTTAAACCCCAGCACCACATGCATAATGAAGTGTCCATAATGAAGTATCCAAGCAACAAAAACCACATGCATGCAGAGCAAAAACTAAAATTAAAAATTGATTCACTCCATATCTCTCTCTCACTGTTCCTCTCTCTATAAAAAAAATAAATGAATAAATAAATAAGTGATGTTTTCTTCTCTCTGGTACATTGTCATACAAATTTGAAATCCTTTATCTGACTTCTGATCTTTTCATTCTATAAAACTCATCAAGAATGGAAATATTTTTTGTTTACTTTTTAGTTCTCTTTTTTGTTTGTTTTCTCCTAGGTTCTGCCTCCAGCTTATAATCTGAATCAAATATGGAATTTACCTTGTTCACTTGCTTTTTCTCTCAAGATTCATGGCTCTCTGCTGTCGGAAGTTTGAAAACTACAGTGTGCATACAGATAGTAGAGATTTTCATATGAAAAAGGAAAGTATTTTCTCGTTTCAAAGAGAGAAGGGGCATTTACCACAATTGATGGGAAAGAATAAAAAAATTGTTCATATGATTACAAAAAGCCAATGTACAGTCCCCACCCAATCATACACAAATGGTCACAGAGAATTACTGCTCTGAGGGATCACTAGCATCTCAGTGGTATATTTAATAAGCAAGCACACCCCATGTGCTGTGTAAAATGCAGACATTGGATGGGAATATGGTGCTGTTATCAAGAAAGAGTACGAGGTAGTTTTCTGGAAAAATGGACTTCTTTGTGCACTGAATGTTTTGATGGTAATATACATATGTTAAAATCCATAGACTCGTACAGTGAAAAAAAGATCAATTTTAATTTAAAATGTACAAATTAATAATAATTTAAAGGAGCACCATGAGCTCTGCTAGGAAATTGTATTCATAATTAGTCTTATTATTACACATCCATCAGCACAAGACTTTCCGTAAATTAGAATGACTCAAAATAATCATCAGGAAACAGAGCGCCTTTCTTACAGGATTCAAAATATTCAACAGGGAAAATTGTTCAGAATGAAATCTAGACTCTATTTTCAGACCGAGAAAGACATTTCTGGCAACGTATTAATTTGAACCATATATCTTGCCATGACTTCCTACAAAATAGTTTAAATGACCCACGTACTTCATCATGACAGTATTCAAACTATAATTAGATGGTTCCCCTCAGATTAGTTTTATGTAACACAGAATTTAAAGTAAATGTTTTTATTATGATTTTGCAGTACAATAAGCAATATTGATGCATGAAACATATGACTCAGTGTTTATTCTGGACAAGACCATCCTTCACATCCTCCTTAAGAAGTCTCTTTGGGTGGGAGTGTCCAAGGCCCTAAAAAGCTTGATTCCAACAGGTATATTTGCTGTGCTTGAATTCACTTTAAAGGAGTGGTGTCATAGTGGTAACCTGAAATGATTCACAGCAGTGACCTTTATGTAGATAGAGCAACATAAACTACTATATACACAGCACTGATCCAGAACAGTCATTATGGATTATTTCTCCTCTACGTGTGTTTGAAACCTCTTCCCTGATCCTGGCTGGTCCTCTTTTCCCAAGTTGATATATCAAAAGCAGGAACACAATTCTCAATCACCTGTATGATTCTAAGACAGAATCAAAAGAATCCCTGTATTTCTGAAAGAGATAATCTCTTAATCACAGTATAAATTTACATGTACTCCAGCTGGTCAAGCTTACCAGTCTGGGAAGCTTCTTATCAATGTGCTTGCAGTGCGGAAACCCTCTAGAAATGTGCTCTTCTCCTTCCCCTTCTCCAGGTCATATGACGAGAACACCATAGGAAATTCTTCATAAAACATGAAAAACAATGATTAAGACAAGAAAGACTTGCACATGGTGCTGAGTTGGAAGTAATATTATTCTAGGAATCAAAAAGGACAAATTTAACATCTACTTTTGAAGACAGATGTTAATTCTTTCTAAACCACAGACTTCATATCTATAAAATGGAAAACAAATATTATACAGGACTATTGTGAGATAAATAAAACAATTTATAAAATTTGTCTGAAAATACAAATTATCTTTTAATTTAAATTATAATGGAAATGTACCTGAATATTATGGTATTAAACAATTATTATTGCACACCTTCTCCCCAAAGAGCTGAGAACTTCAAATCCAAGTGATCTATCATTTTGAAGGCAACTTAAATAGTGTTCAACAAAAATTGTAACTTACTTTGGTTTTCATTTGATCAGTTCTTGGCAACATTCAAAGTTTTGGCAGGCATAGGTGCTCATTTTTCACTTGCATCTCTGGTGGAATGAATCCTTTGCTTTCTGCGTTGCTTAGTCATTAAATTTCAGTTTTATGTACTAGAAATTATTTTTATAAGGCATCTCTATTAATTGTGCTTTATATGTCCATCTCCTGCTATCTTTAATTCTAATAAAAATTGCTGAGGTCTAGTCTTAAAATCAGGAATCTTTTCACCTATCATACAAAATTAGTGAAATAATTGTGTCTTCATTTCAGAATATCAGTATTCATATAACTTAAGCAGCAGACTTCTAAGTAAACATTACAAATGAAAGATTGAGGGTTCAGTCTCTGAGAATCTAAACCTAAATTTATAAAACAGGAACAATTTAGCTAGACACATGGCTGTAAAACATCCTTCTGGGCTTCTTTTGTAATTCTTGTTGCCTACTGATCTCACAAGTTCCACCCAGAGTAACTGCCTTGATCCATCCCATTACCTTAATCTGGAAAATTCATAAATAACAATACTTTACTTCTTCCAGTTCAAGAGGCTGGGAATTGGGATATGAAGCCCAGCAGATTTAGTGTCTGGTGAAAGCAGCTTGCTCCATCCAAGATGGTGCTTCCTGTATCATGTGACTGAAGAGATAAATACTGTGTCTTCACAGGGAATGGTGGGCAAAGAAGACTCAGAATGCCTCTACTCAGAGTAGGGAGGGCTCCATCCTTGTAACCCAGTCTCTTGCTAAAGGTTCTGCCTCTTAAAATCATAGCAATTGGAATTAATTTTCAACATGAAACTTGTAGGATTAGAAACATTCAAACTAGTGTATTTTGTTTTTTTTTTTCCTTTCCAAACTACTGATATAAAAATTTCCTAGTGTGGAATGACTTAAAACTTATTTCCCAGACTATAAAAATTGTGTGTCACCATCACTTCACATTTATACAGTCTGAATTGACCTTGGGCCACTTGGATACTGAGTATCCAGATGTCTAGACTGGGAAAGATAAATCCAACAATTTAAGCTGTTTTCCTGTGATGCCTCTCTTTCTTCTCAAGTGGTGTGCATGTGTATTTAGTAGCTTATTTTTTGTCATATAAACAATGCTAGATACAATGATCCTAACTTAAAGAGAAAAACATAGTTAGCGTACAAATAGTTTATGTATTTCATCGTATGACACTGTAGTATGGATCTGAGTGGCAGAGAGTTTCTCATTCAAATCTTAGTTCTACCACTTCTTAGCTCTATGATTGACTAAGTGGCTTCTTTCTGAACCTGCCCTCTTCTGTGAAAAACAAGGACCATAGCATGTGTGCTACAAAGTATTATGGAGAATGAAAAAATTATGGAGGTCATGTGATGATCATGGATCTCCAGCAGCTCTCCGGAGATCCAGAATGGCACTCCAGTAACAGGCTAAGTGAGCTGAGATGGTATTGGCAGGTCCTCGTGCCTATGTGAGAACACTTCACAGAACACCATATTCCACCTGCTTCTTTCATATCCATAGTAATACTGAGAGTCATGGTACGATTCATAAGGGAGTACCACAGTTCTGGTTGAGACAGCACATGATAGCAGACAACTTGATAATCTCTTCCTCACCTCTCGAACTCCATGTAAATTATCAAGGGATTGAAAAACATGGAGAAAATGCTGATGGCTCAAAAACTAACCCTTGAAAGAGTAGATCAGCAAAATATTGTCGGAACTCAAGTGACAAGGCCTCATTTTTCAGGGTAAGGCCTGAAAATCTTGTAAGTAGTATTCATCACTTAGTAGCATGTTGACAGCTGAAGATTTCTATCATGTGAAATATCTCATTATCTTGAAGGACCCTGATATTGAGGAGTTTTACCATCCCAAGCGTAAAACTGTCATCTTCCTGCAATAGTGGAGATTTTATTGACACTTGGGCACCATTTCCAGGAGAAATCCACATGTAACCATAGTTTCAATCGGTTTAGAATCTACATCATACAGAAGAATGTCAACCAACACCAGCCTTAGGCACAGTAGTGTCTTCCAATAGAGAAAAATTAAATCTTATAACCCAAACAACTCAGATGATAATGTTCAGTTTACTGTCAAGATCCTTAAATTTTTGTACTTAACACTACATAAATATATTTACACTATATAAATATATATGTATGTATATTAAGTATATATATATGCATCAACCAAATACTTTCAAGTACTTTAATGTTTGAAAATAACTTATATGAATAAGTAGAGCAGTATTTATCTCAGCCATAGGCTCCAGGGTTCTGGCTGTACAAATTTTATAAGCTGAACTAACTATTGGTGTCCACCTTAGAAAATCAAGGGTCTTTCTCCTTCAATTTCTATATTGATTTTTCTACTTGATCTCGGGCATTAATCTAGATATAGCAGAATGTATTAAGAATTACGCAGATGTGCAGAAACCATCTTAGCCCACAAAGATCTAGGGCAATTCCATCCCTCATACAAGCTCAATAAGTTGGTTTGATTAGAATGCTTTCCAGGACCAAGGAAGTTAGAAATTGCCTTATTCTCTAGAGGAAATTGCTTCTTGGCTTCTTCACAAGAAGTAAAATCTCAAGGATGTGTATGTTGCCTCTGGAAAGAAAATGTTGTTTATAATCATCTTTTGTCTGCTCTCCCTTCAAAGTGGCTCCTATGGTAGTCAAAGAATGTGCAGGTTGACAGTGGCTCCATTCTGCTGTTGGAACTGGCTGGTAGGACTCACGGTTCCCATTCAGTTCAGATAACTGCCTCTACTCCTTATTACTCTAGACCTGACCGTGGGCAGTCTAGTTTGTGCTATTTGGACACACTACTAGTGAGGTAATATTTTTTCTCATAGAATGACAATATGATGAGGAGGAAAGCATTTAGAAGTAGTCTGCGTGGGAGGCAAAAAAACTGAGGCTGTCACTGCTGTTTTTGATAGACTTCCCATTAAGATTAAGGGAAATGGTGAGCAATGCGTGGTCAGAGCATTCTGGTGGGAGACAGCAGGTCCAGTAATCAGGTGTATTTAAATCACTTGCTTCAACATGGGAGGGTCCCACTGAGGTATTTCCCTTGGGGTAAGAAGGCATCAGAGGTAGCTCTGAAAGAATAAATATCATTAATGCCCCTTCCTCCTCTGAATTTCCAGTGATCTAAGGTGTTCAACCTCTGCCCCCAGCCACAAACTTGTGATACCAGGTTGTTGTTCTCCCTTTGACTCCCAAAATCAGAAATTATCAAGTCCTATTCAAGCAGCTATATTTCCATGTTATTTTATAGTAATCTAATACTTGCATCTTTCATCTGGAATAGTCATTATAAATATAAACAGAGGTGCAGTGGCAGGTTGTTAGATATAAAATATAAATCTGAATTATACACTATTATTTTAAAAAAACAGACGATTTAATGAAATTTAGAGTTTAAACCGTAAGGCTGTGAAAAGAAAAAGGTTGAAAAGTATTTATTTAATTTAATCCTACCATAGAAAAAGTTTGTGCTGGCAGTTACAGCACTTGCCTGGCATGTGCAAGGACCAGGGTTTGAACCCTAGCGCCATACACACTACGAAGTGTCAGAGCAACAAAAGCCACACGAAAAACTAAATTAAATTGATTCTCTCTCTCTCTCTCTCTCACTATTCTTTTCTTTTTAAAATAAAAGAAAAAGGAAAAAGGTCAAAGTCATAAACAAATGATTTTAAAAAATATATAAAAATTACTAATGCTAAGTTATAGGTTAATTTTATTAGGTAGATTTTGTGTTCTGAATTTTTATTCTTTTAACATTTGTGTTATATATGCTTATAAATGTTTTCTCAAAGAAAGGAAAAAAAGCCTGGAATGGTGGTGCATGCCTATAATCCCAGCAGCTCAGGAGGCTGAGGCAGGAAGATTGCAAGTTTGAGGCGAGCCTCAGCAATTTAGCGAGGCCCTAAGTACCTTAGCAAGACCGTCTTTTATAATAATGAATAAAGGGCTAGAGATGTGGCTCAGTGGCTCAGCACCCCTGGGTTCAATTCCCAGTCCCAAAAGAAAAAGAAAAGAGAGAAAGAGAAAGGGTGGGGAGGGAGAGAGAAATAATGAGCTATTTTAAAAATCAAATGAAATCAATGGGAAGTCCTAGAACGTCCAACAATATTATGGAAATAAATCTATTTTAAGTCCCTTTTCAACTGCATCTTTCATTGTAATACAACTTTCTCCTCCTTTCTGTATTCAAAATTTGCTGTAACATTTTGTATTATCATGTACCTTGATAAGCATACTCACAGATGAGGTTAGACTTGGAAGAGGTTAACTGGGGGTCCCGCCTGTGAAGGTGAAGAGGAGGAGTGGAGTAGTCAGGACTTCTAGACTGAGATGCAGTTCCCACACCTGGAAGGAGAGGGTAGGAGGTGCACCGGGTAGGACACTTACATCTACTGCCCAGTCCAAGGGTCTTTCAGCTGATGGCATGAGTGGAGTCAAGGACGTCTGTTAGAGGAGATGCACCTCTGACAGGACTGGACACAGTGGTTCCTCGTCTGCTCTCCTCAGTTGCTGGCTGGATATGGTGAGGCAGAAGCGTGGTCCCTACCATAACTCCCAGGTGGATCAGGGACAGGGCTGTGGGTCAAGTATGTTTTTCTCGGCAGGATTCCAGCATAGCACATTTTAGACTCCTACAAGTCTTGCTATGGGACTAGCTTTCATAGCTTTTTCAAAGATGCTGAGAAAATTGTCCCTGAAATTATGAAATCTCCCTTGAAATGTTTGTTACCTGTTCCC
The DNA here is from genome assembly GCA_004027875.1 of Aplodontia rufa. Lineage (NCBI taxonomy): Eukaryota > Metazoa > Chordata > Mammalia > Rodentia > Aplodontiidae > Aplodontia > Aplodontia rufa. The sequence goes on from PVKS010030866.1 coordinate 21,417, forward strand.
TTATGGGGAACTGTCATTCCCTGGTAATTATCAGAGCAGAGCAATCTTAACTACCTATCTTTCGTCTGTGAACCTGAAAGTAGAAAGTTGCTTTGGAGTGAGACAGACCTAAGTCACCCCAGTTTTGCCACTTGTGCTGCATGATGTTAAACACTCATATGAAAACTGATCCTGCTTCCTTAGAAAGCTTCCTTGCTGGAACGGTATGGAGGGATCTTCACGGAAACTCTCGACTCTCATGCAGCTATGCTTTGTTATACGAACCTGTGCCCCTGGCCATATCTGAAAACACATGTGGTAGACACCCGATGCACAACTGTGCTGATGACCATCGCTCTTCTAGAAATTTGGAATCAGGTCACGCATGCCAGAGTCTGATAACATTTGAACTTGGAAGAAAAGCAAAGTTATAATCAAGGCTGTCACTGTGGAATGTCACTTTCATCATGTACAATCAGATCACACACACACAGAACAGACCAGACCTGAAAACCAATGGCCAAAGCAAGAGACAATTAGGAACAGACTTAGCCAGACTTGGTGAAGAAGACCTACCAGGGTGCCTGGTTTTCCCATTTCCTGGTGTCAGTCCTTGTGCGACCAGCTATCCTTCCTTTGGATCCCAGGGTATACTTCCTTGTTCTTATAATAAATTCCCTTTTTTCACATAAGTTAGTTTAAGTGGATTTCTGTTGCTTTTTACTGAAAGAGCTTTTAATCAAATAGACAGAGTCCTGATTAATGGATGCTTTTCAGAATAAATGCATTTCCTTTAACCTTAGCTTTCCTGGAGTCAGCTACTTCTGAAATGCATTTTTCTATTTTTCTTGAACTTTTTTTTAGCTGGCTCTGACCAGATTATATTAACTGATTGCAGAGAAGTTAGGAGGGAGACATAAGCAGGACTCTGTATGTTTTCACGTCTTAGTGGCGCTAACTTTGAGGATATATAAACAAAAACCAAAAATATATACCTGAGATTTCATCATTAAGCAATGAATATCAGATACTTGGTGAAAAAGATCATCAGCTTCAGGTTTCTTTGCATAGATGAGAAATTATACTTCAGGTATTATCTCTTCAGTATATAGTTATCCTCCATCCAGCAAGTGTAATTTAATTGGACACTATTCTTATAGTATTGATTACCGAAAATTGTCTTCGTTAACTTTTAGAAAATTCCAAGGAAGTCATGGTGACAGTGTGAGCCATGTAATTATAGATGGCTATAATTAGGTTTGCAATGTTGTCAATATAGCATGACAAATGGAGCCATCAACCCAGTGAGCAAACTTGCTTCCTTCATGCTTAAAGCTTTGGCTACCAGACCCAAATTACCAATAGGTGATCTTTGTGCTGCTTTCCAGCACTTTGGAGGTAGCTTTGTGCTCTTTCATTGTGATTAGAATCATCGTTTGCCAAAAGGGATGTCTAGGAAGATGCTGTGAGTTGCTGAACATGGCCAAATTAACTGCTCTACACACAGACTAATCTTCCACTATAATCCCATTCCCAGTGTTTTGTGGGTACTTTTATCTGTAGCAAGGTATGAGGAATCCTTCCCTTTAAAGGAAGCATCCTGGTTATCAAAGAAGTCTGCATGTATTTCCCCAGATAGAAATAATCTCTCTTATCCCTGCATCTATAAAACAAATCTGTGGTTCCATTATTACAGTTCTCAACTCAGTTTAGCTCCATATTTAATTGTATGTTTCTCCTTGATTGTGTGCTTTGAAAAACTGCTTCTGTCTTATCTTTGTAGCTTCCACAAACTTTACCAACTATTATGTTACAGATAATTAATTTTTAAAAAATCAAATCATAAGTAAAAATATTGATCACCCTTTTGGAGAAGGAATGAAAGCTCTTGAAATTTGGGGGTCAAAAGCCAGAAGTTTCTAGCTACTTATAATAAGGTACAGTAAAATTTGTTGAATATATCAAAATTTTTTTGAAAAAACAATTCTTGAAATTCACAGAAATTTTGAAATTATTACATCAAAGATTTTTATGCACATAGGTAAGAAGGTTAGAAAGTGCTAATTGACCATAAAATAAGTCAAAGTCTCCTTGTGTTAAATATGACTTTGAATACACTAATTAGCGGAAGCATTTTGTGTAAGAATATGATTAATTCTTCAGACATGATACATCATACCTCAAAGATAATGCTCAAAAAGAAAGTATCTGTTTAAATGTCATAGGAGAGGAAGTTATACTGCAGTTTTAATGGCTTCTAATGCTCAGAATATGATCATAGTAATTAAAGCTCGATAATACAAATAATGGGACAATTTGATTCTTAAAGTTAAATTAGACATTTAAAAGATATAAGTTCTACATAAGACATTAAATAGAAATATTTTATAATTTTAAAATACCTTGAAATTAAGAAAGGAAGCTTAACACAGGAACAAATTCCTTTCAGTATGAACTACTTTAAATTATATTTATTATATTATTATTATTAAAAATAAAAATGTAAAAATATATCAACTGTAGAAAGCTTTAAGAAATACCTAATAAGAAGAAACTGCTCATATTTTCACAATCTAGAAAGAACTATCATTCA
>PVKS010030867.1:0-23991 GCA_004027875.1 Aplodontia rufa
TCCCTGTGGGCCGTCTCCCAGCACAGCTCTTGCCCCCAACCCCGCAGTGTGTGAGCTCGGTGGATGTCTAATTTAGTTAGGGGCAGGATCGCAGCAGCGCTGGTGTCTCTGACTCAGCTGAGCTCTACTGCCTCCTTTATCACCACTTGCAGCTCCGCCCCTGTGGCCCATTTGGGACTGTGACCTGGGACTCGGGATGGTGCCCGGCTATCCCGCCTTGCAGCAACCGGGCGCCCCCGTGCTCCCTAATTTTCTAAGGCTGGCTTTGAACTGGCAATCCTCCTGCCTCAGCCTCTCAAGTGGCTGGAATTAGAGGCATGAGCCACCACACCTGGCTTTGAACTTTTGAATCTCTGATGAAAGGCAATTTTTTAAAGGCAATCACGTAAAAAATAAAATATCATTGAATAGTTTGCCAACTATGCTGCATACAATGGAAAACACAGTAATCCCTTCTGCACAATTCTTTCCTCCCCCACCCTCTATATAGCCTTTTTCATTTCAGTGGGAGTTATAGTTTTTGGAATTTTGGCTTTCAGGATTTCAACATTCAGGATTTTAATATTTAGGGATTGAAGTCTTCAGGATTTGAACTTTAGAGATCTTAGACTTTGGAAATTTTGATCCTTGGGGATTTCAACATTTGGGTATAGTATTTAATCTTTTTGGGATTATGATCAGCATAGGCAATGCAGATTAAAAGGTCCTAAAACTCTGTCTTTGAGTCTCAGCTTTTACAACCTTCTAGAAATTCTGTTTCAAATTCTCCATCACCACCCAACAGATACTTCGGAGCTTTAGCAAAACGCTGGCGTTTTCTATTCTGCCCCCACTCCTTTCCATTGTAACAAATAGCCTCACCCCTGACTTGACTAAGAAACTGGAGGTTTTTAGATGTTTGCTTTCCTCAAAGTTCAGCTCAGACATGCAAGTACTTGTGCACTGTCCACAGCCCCTCCCAGCCCTGCAGTGGAAGAGGTGGCCCTTCTCGCTTCCTTCTCACCCCAACCCTCCTTCTTTCAGGACTGGGCCTTCATTTACTTTGTCTCGCTGCTAATTGTACCTTCTGCTAGCTCTCATACTCTTGCCTGCCTTCAGTTTCTACTGCTTGCTTGATGTCCACTGTCTTCTGCTCACTGAAGAAAAAAGAAGAAAGCTAACACTTGCCATTTACTTATCAACTCCCATGCCCTTTTCAAACTCTCCACTGTGGGTTCCACTTTCCTGAGAGCCTCTGGAACAAGCCATCATGGACCTTGAAATATTCAAATTGAAAGGATCTGGGAGTTTGAGGATCAATACTTCCCTTGATCCTGAGCAGTGTTTGGAACTGCAGCCCACTGAGACCACTGCAGTACAGTCCCTCCTCCTACCCCTCCATGGAGGCAGATTCTCACACCAGAGTCAGACTCCTCCCCATTCCATGTGTTAAAGGCAGAGGCAGAGCTGAGTCCAAATACCAGCTCAGGCTTATGCATTTTTCTTATGGTACTTTAAAAAAAAATTAACAAATGATGTGTGATACCTGCAGTAGAAAAAACTTGAATGAGATTAATATCTCTCTGTGCAAGATACTTACAGTTACTTTACCTACAAATTATAGCTATATGTCCTTGAAGCTAAATAGTTAACATGGAGTGAGGATTTCCAATGAACTGGGCAGGGGACAGGGCTAATTCTTTTTATGTGTTAATGCCTTTAATTCTTACAGCATCTCTATGGGACAGCTATTATTAATGCTGCTGTTATTATTCCTGGCTTATGAATAGAGAAATGCAAGAAAGAGGTTAAGCAAATGACCCCTTTCATCGCATAGCTAGTATGGTAGAAACATCTTTTTTCCTTTCTTTTTATTGTTTCATCTGGCCCTTGTTTAACCAACACTTAACTCTGTATGTGGTGCTGGTGTTTATACCCAGGTCCTCATGCATGCACAGCAAGCACTCCAACCACTGAGCCATTGTTCCAGCCCCAGAAACATCTTTCTTAACCACTATCTTGTACTTAACTAGTGATCTTTGAGTTCCCATTTTACTCAGAGTTGTATATGAGATAAAATACAAGCTCCTGTACCAAATCAGCATTTCCTCATGAACATCCCTAAATACAAACATGTGCACCCCGACCTCTATATGTCTGCATGTGCAGATTTAACCAACTGCAGATTGAGAACATTCATGGAAAAAACTGTGACTATACTGAACATACATGAGATTTTTTCTTATCATTATCCCCTAAAAATATAATGCAACAACTATTTACATAGCATTTGCATTGCATTAGGTGTTCTAAATAATCTAGAGATGAAATAAAGTGTGCAAGAGGAGCTGCAGGCATTATATGCAAATGCAACACACACACACACACATACACACAGACTTAAGCATCCTTGGACATTGGTCTCTGCTGGGGAATCATTCTGTTTTGGTTACCAAGGAATAACTATAGCATGTTCCAAATTACGAACACCACTCTTCTGATTCTGTTTTTGTTAATGAACCAAATTCCCCTCTCTAGAAACTAGATTTTTTTTCTCTTCCTGATCCTCCACATCTTCTGATATCCAGCTTTCCTCCTCCTACTCTTCAAAGGAGGCAAATTCTCATGTCAGACTCCTCCCTATTCCCACAGCTCCAGAGCTAAGCAAAGTACCTCTCTCTTATAATTGTGCTGGTTTCCCAAAGGCTGCTCTGGCCTTGGGTCTTGTGTGGCTCTATTTACCCTCTACTCTGCTTCCAGAGGGGTTTTCTAAAACACAAATAGGATTATGTCCTTATTAGTTATCTCCAGCAAGACATATGGAGGTTAAGTCACCCAACTCTGAGTCAGACTGAGAGTCCAACTTCTCATCCACAGGCCATGGATCAAGTCTGGGCTCTAAGCTGTGTTTTCCAGAGAATGAAAACGCAGTTCCACCCAGTTCCTCTCACTGCCTGTTCTCTGCCTAGGATTCCCTTAAAGCTTTGTAGGGGTGCTTTGCCTCTACCCAGTTTTGCTTAACAGTCAGTTAGAATAAGACAGCAACAATATAACACATCAAACCCTCCAGTTTTTATTGTGCTCTTTCCTGCTCAGATCTCCATAAACAGCCAGAAACACTCATTTCAGAATCAAAGCAGCAATATTAAAAAAAAAAACAAAAAACAAAACACTATTCTGTGAATCCATGACACTCAATGCTGCTTTTGAAGGAAAAAGTGTTGCTGACATAAGCTCTTTAATGAGATCAATATCTCATTAAATTTGTTTTCTATTGCAGGTATCACAGATCATTTATTAATCTTTTTTAAAGAGCATAACAAGAAAAATGCATTTGTCATGCTCACATTGAAGTTCAGAGAGGTTATCGAGTTGCCCAGGGTCACACATATAGTAAGTGACATGACTGGGATCTGAATCCAGGCCGTCCAGCACCTGCATCTACCTTTTAAACTATGCTATGTCACTGTTTCTTTTTATTTATGCAAAGCTATCTTAGAATTTCGCATTGTACACATTTTTCAAGATGACTGAATTTAAACTAATTTAACCTTTTCTGTTGGAACTATTTCTTTTTAGAAATGTTTTTATTAGTGAATTATAGTTATACATAATATTGGTTTCATTTTGACATAATCATACCTGCATGAAATAGAATTTGCTCCATTTCAGTCCCCAGTGCTGCAATTTTTCTCCTATCTTCCCTCCCTGTTTCCCTTAGTTTGCTAATCTTTCTTCTATTTATTTATTGTGTTTTTAATCAGTGCTTTATAGACACATATAATGGTGAAATCCACTATGTCATATTCATATATGTACATAGCATAATTTGGACAATTCCACAGTTCCTCCAGGTTCCTGTCCCTTCTCCCTCCCCCTTGATCCATCTCCTCTACTCTACTAATCTCCCTTCTACTTTCATTTCCATGGGATACCCCCTTTTTTCTGTTGGAACTATTTCTAAAATACATCACTTATCTTCTTTCACAGCTCTCATATTCCCTGATATCAGAGGATTAATTAATATGAACACCAAATCTTGTGTTTTGCTTGACTATTTTCATTTTATCATACACAAAGTAACTCTATATTGATAAAGTATTCATGATTTATTTTCAGCTGCCTTTTTGGTTTAACCACTTCTTCTATCATTGTCAGCTTTTTAAAAATATTTTATTAAGGAATTCAGTTATTGTATAATCACAAGCACATTTAAAGTAACAATATGATATACACTTAAACCAGAATTACCCCCTAGTTCCCTCCCTATTCTCCCTCCTTCTCCCATCCCCCACCTACTCTATCCCCATTCCAGTACATATCTATGATTTGCCATAGAGTATGTGTTGCTGTGCCTTTATTGGGTCTAATACATGAGCCTAACACACAGGCCTGGGTTTAGCTCAAGCCTCCATTAATGCGTAAAAACATTAGACCCTTTACTCTCTGGGTATGGCTAACTTTTCTCAACATGATTTCTTCCATCGCCATCCATTTACCTTCAAAAGCTGCAATTTCGTTGTTTCCAATTGCTGAGTAGAACTCCATGGTATATATATGTACCACAGTTTTTGGATCCATTCATCCAGTGAGAGCATCTGGGTTGGTTCCATAATTTAGTTATTGTAAACTGAACTGCTTTGTTACTGTAATGTGCTGATTCTAACTCCCCTGGAAAATACCCAGAAGAGGGATTGCTGGAGTGTATGGTGGGTCTATCCCTAATTTTTTTGAGGATTGTCCACACTGCTTTCCAGCGTGGCTGTACCAGTCTGCAGTTCCACCAACAATGTGCTAGTGTTTCTATCTCCCCACAACCCCTCCAGCACCTGTTACTGTTTATTTTCTTCATTTTTGCCAATCTGACTAGAGTGAGGTGAAATCTTAATGCAGTGTTCATTTGCATTTCTCTGATTACTAGTGATTTAGAGTAGTTTCTCATGTATCCATTGGCTTGCTCAATTTCCTCTGTTGAGAAGCTTCTGTTTATCTCCTTGGCCCATTTATTGATTGGATTGTTTGTGTATTTGATATTAAGATTCTTGAGGACTTTGTAAATTCTGAATATTAGTCCCCTGTCAGAAGAATCACAAGCCATGATTACCTCCCATTCTGTAGGTTGTCTCTTGACAACTCTGACCAATTCTTTTGCTGTGCAAAAGCTTTTTTAGCTTAATGTCATCCCACTCATTGATTTTTTTTTTACTTTAACCCTAATTCTTTTGCTTTAGCAGTCTTGTTGAGAAAGTCTTTCCCTACTCCCAAATGCTGGAGTGTCGGTCCTAACTTTTCTTCTAGCAGTTGTATGGTAGCTGATTTAATTCCTAGTTCCTTGATCCATTTAGATTTGATTTTTGTGCAAGGTAAGAGATAAGGATCTAATTTCAACTTCCTGCAAATGCCCGTCCAGTTTGTCCAGCACTATTTGTTGAATAGGCTGTCTCTCCTCCATGTTACATTTTGATCCCCTTTGTCAAAGATCAGATGTTTAAAGATTTGTGGGTTTGTCTCATATTCCTGTATTCTATTTCATTGGTCTTCATTCCTGTTTTGATATCAGTACCATGCTGTTTTGTTACAACAGTTCTATAGTATAGTTTTAGATCTGGTATTGTGAATCCACCCGTTTTGTCTTTCTTGCTAATGATGTTTTGACTATTCTGGGCTTCTTGTTCCAAATGAATTTGAGAATTGCTTTTCTATATCTGTAAAGAATGACATTGGTATCTTGATGGGGATTGCATTGAATCTATATAGTGCTTTTGGAAGAATGGCCTTTTTAGTTATATTAATTCTGCATAACCAGGAGCATGGGACATCTTTCCATCTTCTCAGTTCTTGTTGGATTTCTTTCTTCAGTGTCCAATAATTTTCATTGTGGAAGCCTTTGACTTCACTTGTTAGATTAATTCCCAAGTATCTTATTCTTTTTGAGGATATTGTGAATGGGACTGATTTCCTGATTTCTTCTTCTACCTTGTTGTTAGTGTACAGGAAAGCTATCAATTTATGGGTATTGATCTTGTAGCCTGCCTCTTTGCTAATCTGTTTATAACCTCAAGCAGTTTCTTGGTGGAGATTTTTTGTATCTTCCAGATATAGGATAATGTCATCAGCAAACAAGGATACTTTGACTTCCTCTCTTCCAATTATTATCTCTGATTTCCTTCTCTTTTTCCTGAGTTTAGTGGACATGCTTTCAACTTTTCTCCATTTAGTATATTGTCAGCTTCTTGCCTGCTTTAAGTTGCCTGACGTGGCCCACATCCTTTTTCTGTCTTGTAATCAACTACTTCCAGTTTCTTATTAAAACTGTACCTCAGCTATGCATGATGGCACAAGTCTTTAATACCAGCAGCTTGGGAGGCTGAGGTAAGACAGTCTCCTCACCTTAACAAGGAAGGCCCAAAGCAATTTAGCAAGACTGTCTCAAAATAAAATATAATTTTTAAAAAGGGCTGGAGATGTTTAGTGGTTAAGTGTCCCTGAGTTCAATCCCTGGTACAAAAAAACTAAAATAAATTAACAAAAAGAACTCTACCTCAAATAGAAGTCAGTAGATACTAAGAAGTACTCCAGTGCTCTCTCCATGCATAGAGGACAGCGCACAACTTGGGGTGTATATCTCAGTTGCTCACTTAGCGGCTCTGATCATTTTCTTGGCTCACTATGAAGCTCACTTCTGGAGAAGTGAATCATTATATCACACATGTTGAGCATAATGGCTTAGACAGATAATGACTTTCTACTGGTTATTCTGTCTCTTCCATCACATTACTATTAAGCATGCTATTCATGACAAAAATAAATAGTTCTTCATTTCCTAAAGAAATGTAACATTATATCATTTAAAGTTCCATTCCCATCATCTGGGAAGTGGAGATACACTGTTTTTTTTTCTTTAGCTTAATAGAGAATTTCTCCCCTCTTATGAATATTCTTAACCATATCTGATAGTTGTGGGCTCAGGGAGAGATGTGGATTTTTTCAGCAAGTATTTTGTTCTCTCATGACTTGAAAAGATGGTGACTAATACCATTCTTCATTTTTACACCTAAATCCATATCTGCAAAACCACTGGATTATTTTCCTTTTGTCTTCTCCAATGCTAAAATTATCCCAAGCATATTTAGATGGAGGGAGTTTTTGTTCCTGGCTTGTCCTAATGGAAACAGAGGAGTCCTCCGTCTGGGCAGAGTTGGAGCCAAATTGAGCAGGAAGCTCAGCTGCTATTTCAGAACCAGACAAATTTGGGAGCTGGTGGCTGGATACAAACCAAGGTGTTTGCTTTTAATTATCATGTCTTTCATGTGGTCTTTGGTACTCATTGCCTCTGTGACATCCCAAAGGGATATCATCCTCATCAGGGAGCAGTCTTAACCCCTCCACTACTAGGGAAATTCCACAGGGACACACGATTTCCATTGCTTAGAATTTTTTTTTTTCCACACGGGCACTCCACAAACCTGAACCAGGTTGCTCATAGTTCAGGGTGGGAGGCTGTTGAGCGAGGAGAATGACTTGCTTCTTGGGTTGTAAATACAATATCTGAAATCATTATTTATTGATGTCATGCCTGGTGATGATTTTATCCTGCTATAAATTGAACTGAAGAACTATCAAGTAGTCTTAGCATATCAATAATATATAATCCTTTTAATTATATGGTTAGGGAACTTTCAGTTTGAGACTTCATCAGAGTTTATCAATGACCAAATACAAAGAACTGAAAAAGGAATCCACATGGCAGCTTTTTAAAAGTATGTAATATGTATCCTTTAACACCTAAATTTCTCTCAATATGGATAAATGAGTTATTAGATTTGTTTACTAACCAAAGACATCTAATTTACATTCAAACCTGTCACCATTACCTTGCAGACTGCACAACCCAAAACATGTTCAATTTCTATAGCTTCCTAGTGGATGAACTATTAATATTCAAGATAAACTGGGTTACCAGGCAACTTTCTGAGCATGACTTTTTAAAGCAACAACAAATGTAACCTGGGCTTTCCAGACATGGCATGGCAATCCAATCTATTACCCATTAACTGTCTCTGGTTTTATGTGTGATAGAACCCAGCCATGAAATCTGGACTCTATTTTTGAGATAGTTATCCAAACACCAGTAATTTCCAAGAACAGCAGTGACCATATATTAATGGCCAATTAAGGCATTCATCTCTGCTCACTGCCTGCTTAAAATTTATTCCTCAGTTACCCTGGAGAGCTGGGTAGTATTTGAACAACAGGAAGCAAAGGTACTGCTGAGTTTTTAAAAAGTTTTATTTTTATAGCAGATGATATTGGAAAAAAATATTTTTTTCTCACAGTCTCCAAAATATGTAGCTACAAAATTTCTTCTTTTGTGGTAGTATCTGTAAAAGGAATATACGTGGTCTCTTTCTCAGAACATGGTGATTTTATAAGAGCAATTGGCTGAAAAAAAAAAACTCATTCTGTAGTTAATAAAGAAAAATGCTAGGTTTAAATATTACTCTATAATGTATCCTTCCATACTTTCTCCTCTTTGAGAATTTTTCTTCTTATCCTTCTACTAACATCCATTCATTTCTCACCTTTGTTCAGGTTCCAAAAGAGACTTACCTCATTATCAAGTATTTTATTTTGCTTTGATTTTGCTTTGCCCTTGTCAATAGGCTCATCATCTAAGTGTTTTATTTCACTGACTATCACAGTGCCCGGTTTGACTATCCCCCTCCTATAGAAAGAAAGAAGCCACATATTCAGGAAATTCTGGCAGAGTCTTAGTACGGGGTCAGGAGAAGCAAGAGTTTCTTAATATCTAGTTGTCATGGGCTGCACTAGACCATAGTCCTTCATGAAAGAGAGACTACAGAGGTGAAGAACGGAAGAAGAAATGAGGGATTGATAGAAGAGTGTAATCATTGCCAGCACATATGGATGGCTTAATTTGAAATAAGCATTTTCTCACACATTATTCCCATAGCCACACAGGATGCAAGGAATTAGCATCCTTATTTGAAAGATGGAGCTCAGTGTCTAAATAGCTTGTGCCCTGGTGCCCAGTTAGTATGCCACCTTCTCTTGAGCAGCTTCCAACTGTCCATGGTGCTCCCAGAGGTGGAAGCAGGAACTGAGCCCCTGGAGCACCCTGGCTGCATCCCCACCTTTCTCAGTATCAGAGGTGGAGTCAGCCACTTTCTGTATCACTGGGGAAGAAACCAGGACCAGGAAATTAGAGAAGACACAGGAGTCCCTTCTGCTGCTTTCCTCTGGGGCAGCAATGCACGTGTCCTTTCACACAAGCCACCATCCCAAGTCCTGGAAGGTGTTAGCATTCCCCTGCGAAGATGACTTTGTTACTGCCAACCAGACATATTTGATAAGTACTTTTGGGAAAAGCACCATAGTTAATCAGAATTAATCCAGCTAAGATTTTTGAAGCTTGTATGTGTGATGGCTGATAAAAGTAATTGCAATAAAAAAAAAATAGCCACCACTCATGGAATACAGACTATGAACCAGAAACTCAAATGTCATTTCTTATTATTCTTATCAGCACTATGAGGGAGATATTGGATCTCCATTTTGCACATGAAAAAATCAAATATCAGGGATTTAAGAAAATGTCCAAAGTCAAACAGCAAGGAAATAGCTGAGGCATCATCGAAAGCTAGGTCTGTGTGCACCCAAACCGCACTCTCCACACAGTCCCAGCTGCTCCTTCTTTGCGCCTGCCAGGTTGGATCAAAGCCTGGCAAATTTGCCTTGCATGCCCATGCCTGCAAGCAATCAAGCTCCCGTCCATGATTAGATGGAATAGTTGCAAATCCTGTTTCATTCTCATGCTATATTTGATTGCAAACTATCTTGCCCCCACTGTTTAATATTAATACACTTTCCATGGTTTCCCATTACCCAGAAAATAGATGCTCAAATGGTTTGGCTGGTAATTTAAAGGCCTTCACAATCTGACTTCAGGCAGTTTTCCAGCCTCATCCCTGACCACCTTTTAACTAAACTTCTGCTTAAACTGAATGGTTCATTTTCTTTATGAAACATACCAGGTACCCAACTTTTGCCCAGTTCATTCCACCTGTCTTAAAATCTGCTACTTACTTTTCTGTTGAATCCAGCTCGGATTCCACTTCCTAAACCATTATGAAAATTCAGAATGAAATAATACTTTCACCCTCTAACAGGAGTGAGTTTATTTACACATTTATTTGTATGATTGAGAAGACTTCAGAGGCTTAACGCACTGTTTAAGTCTTAGCATGTTATTTAACTTTTATAAAATTGATCTCAATTGGGGATCTTCTGTATCCTTCATATCACCTATGCCACACAAAATTGCTTGCCTAGAGCCCTCTAGCCACTGAAGACATTGGACCTACTTGCCTTACCAACACTGTCTTCTGGCACAAGCCACTAAGGTCCAGTTCTGTAAGAGTGTAAGGGTATAAGCAGAGAAGACACCCTGCTACCCCTTTGAATTGGATGAAGCCCTCACTCACTTCATTGCATTGATTTGGTACTAACTTCTAGCTAACCTGAAAGGATGAAAAAGGAAAGAAAGATGAAGAATGACATTTGACTAGAAAATGAGGGATCCTTTTGTTCAGTTCATGTATTTACATCACATCATTTTTGTTTTACTCAGCTTTTGTGTTGCTGTGACCTGACAAGAACAATTTTAAGAGGAAAAGTTTATTTAGGAGCTCATGGTTTCAGAGGTCTTAGTCCCTAGAAAGTCAGCTCCATTCCTCAGGGCTGGAGAGGAGGCAGGACATCATGACAGAAGGCATTGTCTCCAGGGAACAGAGAGAAACTCCACACCAGATACGAAATATATACCCCAAAGGCACGCCCCAATGAGCCACCTCCTCCAGCCACACCCTGCCAGCCTGCAGCCCCAGTTAATCCCACCAGGGGGGTCACCTCACTGATTGGATTAATGCTAGCTTGCCTCAACTGTTTCACTCCAGCCTTCCTGGACTGTCTCTCACCAGCTTTGGGGGGATACCTTTCCTCCAAACCACAACAATTTTCCTATCGGCCCATACATCCTCATGTATGCAACTAAGAGGAGGAAGATCAAATGTTGGATTAAAGGAATTCTTCTCAACTTCGGTAATTCTGATGAGCTTCCTCACTGCAAAATCATCTTGCCTTCAGGAACAGAAAGGAGCAATGGAGCCCCAGGAGGCTAAGTGTAAACAGACCAGCTTCACACATGCTGCAAGCATTGTTTTCTCACCTGTTTGTGAGTCAGGACTGGAAGGGTGGTTCTGGTGCTGGACAGTGCTCACCTCATTTGCCTGGGCCTGTCTTTAGTGGTGACTGGGTGACCTGAAAGTTTCTTTCATCTTGGATAAATAATTATGGTAGGTAGAAAAGCAAACCCATCCAAGAAAAAGGGCGAAATATGTCCTTCCCCAAAGCTCTTTGTACACAGCACATTGCTTTCAGCCTCCTCTTCTAGAAAACAAGAGAAGAAGAGTGTTTATGCACAAGAATAATAATTACTATCATTACCTAAAGTAAAAAAGCTTTCATGACAAGGGCCAAAGTTGTCAGATATTAAGACTACAATTCCATGTTTCATTTTAGTACAAATTACTTTCCTGTCCCCTTTGACAAATGCCTCAGTTTTGATCTCAGAGTTGCTTTTAAGAATGAACATGTAATTATCTGGTCTTGTTTACAGCAGCAAAGGTCAGGTTCGTTAGCAGATATTAATAATGACTGTGCTAAGAGCATTCTTCTAGCTTCTCGTGCATGCTGACCTTTGCCCTCATTTCAACCTTGTGAATTTTTTGCAGTACACAGTCTGTCACCTACTGACTTTTATGACTGAATAACCGTGGTAATAGTCACTCTCAAACCAGTTTCCTTTTATTAAACTAAATTACTATGCACTAGAAAGACGTCACCTTGCTCTGTTAGGGTTAAGAGAGTCCATCAGAATAATACCGAAAAATATATCTGATTTATTGGACCTCCCAAGGTTTGAGGAGTTGGAAAGGGCATGGCAAAGAGGTCACAGTGCTTCAAGAGGATTGTGGCATCAATTGCAGTGTCATTGCCAAGGCCACAAGTGAGTAAAATGGAAAATTGACTTCATTCTGAAAAGAAAGCACAGTCTAAGCACCAAAATAATTTTTTATCTACACCTTTTCGATTTTCAGTACAGATTAGGGCCAGCTCTTCTTTCAATTTTATCTCCATCTCTCTTTGTATGAGCCTGTACTCTTAACTAACATTTACTGTGTCAATGCATTAATAATGTAATGTTCTTTCCAATCTTAGGAGGTAGCTACTATTATTGTCCCTCTTTTAAATGTAGAAAACCGAGGCACCAAGTTCAACAGGTTCCCCAGGACATGCAGCTGACACATAGTGGAACAGGATTCAAACCCAGGCAGTGTGGGTCTAGATGCTAAAGACTTAACTGCTGATTGTGTATGCCTTTCCAACCTGGTTAATGATTGCCAACATCTAAACCAGAGGATCTCACAAAGTGAAAATTTTGGTCAAGTGTTACTTCCATTTGAGCTCAACTTCCCTATATAGACACAGGTCTTCAACTGGCCCAGCTTTGGGGGCCAGTATCTGCACCGTGGTGAGCCTTACCATTCTTTTCGGACCCCACCTTTGAAGGGGTAAAGATAACTCTCTGAGGAAAGGGTAATGAAAGCTGTTATTTACTGTTCACCTCACAACAGCCCTACATGATATATTTTACTATAGCAATTCCTCTTTCTCAGATGAGCCACTCAGAAAAGTAAATTAAGTTACCTAAGACCACACAGTTAAGAGGACACAAAGGAGGGGGTGAAATTGCTTCACGTTATTACTTCCTCCCCTAAGACTGTAGTGCCTAAAATGTTCACATATGTATTATGTAAAATAAGAATCAGAAAATGGAAGGAAAGAAAGAGGGAGGGAGCTTCTATGTTCAAGTATGTTTGGGGAAAACGATTAATCAAAATCATGTGGATTTTTTAATTGCAGGACTTCTTGGATCACTTAATATATTAATGTACATTGTAAGCACACAGTATAAAGAATTTATTTCATTCCAAATATCTTTATTGTTGCTGCAAAACATCTCTATCTCATGGGACCAATATTCTATAAAGTATATTTTCTGGAAATTTGAAGACCTAGCCAAAATACGTGGTCCAGGAAATGCTTCTATTTCACCATGGTCCTCTAGGAAAAAAAAAAACACAGAATGGGAGACTCAACTGACTCAAATGTAACTGACTTTACATTTTCATTGTTAAGGATTGGGTCAGAATGACAAAACACATTTGGAGCAAGGGTCCGCTGCAGCAAAAGATGGCTTTAATGACAAATATTTAAACTCTGATTTATACCTAGCACAGTGCACTTGACATTTCTTTCTCACTTTTGTTAATTATTTGTGTGTGTAGGACTTTATGACACAAATATTCAACTACATGTTTAACTATTAGATGACATGAATTATGACCTATGTTATTTCTGCACTATTATGCTTACCACATTGCTTCTCCACCCAGGGTAAACATGTAATAGATATATTTAATTAATTCTAGCCAAGAATTTAAGTTTTTAAAATGATCCACTAGAATTATAAAGCTGGAGCACTTTACTACCTATTGGGTTTTTATGATCAAATAAGAAAATGCATATAAATGCTTGTTGTTAGTTATTATCATTCATACCATAACTATGCTAACATGTATAAAGTTATTGCAAATTTAATATTGTAGGAGTTTCTACCACCAATTATAATTCAGAAGCACCCATAATAATAATTCCTTGAGAACTCTTTTGCCATCAATCCCTGTTGAGACTCTCAACAACATGGTGCATACCTGTAGTCGCAGGGGCTTGGGCTGCTGATGCAGGAGGATCACAAGTGCAAAGTCATCCTCAGCAACTTAGCAAGGCCATGAGCAGCTTACCAAGACGCTGTCTCAAAATTAAAAAAAAAAGTGGGGCTGTGGCTTGGTGGTTAAGGGCCCCTGGGTTAAATCCCCAGCACAAAATTTAAGTAAAAATAAATCCTTACTATAGCCTCTGATCCATCTCCTGATACTTGCATACTCTGTGAAATGTTACATGTGTAATTTCAAAAGGATCTGGAAAAAGATATCACTAATTTTGACCTGCCTGTTAGCATGTGTCTCTATAGGCTGGCTGTAGGTAGTATTATTTGCATTATTTTTGGAGAAGTTTGTGTGTCCTCTGAATCCTTTTCTACATGACCTATTTGTAGTAGATGTTGAGCATAAGCTGATCTCTGTCCTTATCCTGCTCCCCAAACATTTCCCAAAGTTCTGCAGACCATATTAATAGACAGCTCAACTGTGCTAATTGTAGCTTTCACCAGATCTGGAAATAAGGGGAACCAAATACCTCTGCAGAGATGGGGGAATGATTTATTACCCCACTGCATTCCCACTTTGGGGCAGAGACAGATGGTTGTGCTGCTTATGAAACTGATTTGAAGAAAGCACTCAGTCAAAGACAATATCTTCAATCAAACAAAAACCCTCCACTCAAAACAGAATAGTCCCAGGATTTTTTTTTCCCCCTTGGAAAAGAGTCTTGCATTTCCTTAAAATATTGTGTCAGGTAAAAGGAAATGAAGTTATTTGATGTGAGTGAATTTGCTCTTCTGTTTAATGTTGTCTATAAGATCTAATGATAAGCAAAACAGTATAATACTGAAAAAAACTAAAAATCAAGACAGAAAATTTGAATTGTGAAAATTGGGTCAAAATTTTTCCTTGATTTTTTGCCAGCTACTTTTATTTCAAACAGATCCCAATGGTATTTTAAACTACATTTCAAAACTTGTCTATGGAAGTAAGCATTAAATAAGTAATGGGCTCTGTGAACTATGCTGAGCTAAAAATAAATATTAACAGGTGTTTTTACCATGACACTTCTCAGTGCCTACAATAAGCTCACATTTACTGTGACTATTTAAAGGAGGCACTTCTCATTTGTGCCCTGTAGGGTTTGAATGTGGTTTGTCTCACCAGAGTCCAAGTGTTGGCAATGTAAGAGGTGATAGAACTTTTAAGAGGTGGGGCCTAGTGAGAGGTGGTCAGGTCATTGGGGGCACTGCTCTCAGAAGGGATTAAATGTAGGTTGGGTGGGGCCCTACCTAGTTGAAACAAGTGTGGGTTTCATAAATTATTCTGACTTCCTATCTTATCTTGTGATCTCTGCCTCTCATGTATGTTCTTATCATGTTACCATCCACCATGAGGTCCCCTTCAGAGGATAAACACATGGAGCTGCTGTATCTTGGATTTTCAACCTCCCAAATTATAAGCTAAACAAACCTCTTCTCTTTATAAAGTCCCTTGCTTCAAATATTGTGTACCAGCAATGAAAAAAGGGACTAATATAGAAAAGTAGAGCCAAGAAGAGTGTTGCTATAATACCTAAAATTGTGGAGACAACTTTGGAACTGGGTAAGAGGTCAGAATAATTTGGAGGAGAAGGGTAGATAAAGCCCAACCTGTTGTAGGTAATGTTTTGGTTGGTTTGGGTGAAGGTGCAGAAGATAACTAGGAAGCTAGTCTCATATAGGAAACTGGAGAAAAGGCTTTCCCTGTTTTGAGATAGCAAAGAACTTGGTTGCATTATGTCCATGCCTTAGAGCTTCGTGAAAGGCCAAATTTAGAAATGGTGACCTAGGATATATGACAGAGAAATTTCTGAGTAGTGAAGAATTCAGTTGTGCTATGGCTATTATTGACCACTTTTAGTGAGATTAGCAGTATGATTTGGGAGCAAAAGAAAACAAGAAAGATTTATAAAAATAGTCTCACCAGAGAAGAAGTAGGGAAAAAAAGTACTTAGGGTATGAGCAAATGACAACTTGATAAGGAGATTAGCATGAGTGCTAGTCATTAGGACTATAGGAAAAATTCTGTGATGTCATCACAAATATTTGAGGCCATCCCTCCCATCACAGATCCAGAGGCCTAGAAAGAGACTTGTTTCAGGGAATAGTCCCTAGCCTTTTTCTATGGGCTAGCTGCCCAGAGCTGCCTGAGAATTCTCCCAGCATTTGGGCAAAGTGCTCCATGTCCACTGCAGCTATGGGCCAAACAAGCCCAGGCCCTGCTCAGTCCAGCAACAGACCTTGGTGGCATGCATGTTGTGCTGGTTCTGCAGGTGCACAGAGCTATGGAAGTTTCCACCAAAAGTTCAAAGGAAAGCCTAGAAAGTCAGATGTAACTTGACTACAACAGAAAAGACCCAATGAAGTAATGCCTATGTGAGTGGGTCAGTAGCTGGGACACCAGAAAGGTAGAGCAACCAACAGCATGTAACACCAGCCATAGGAAGCTACAGACATGAGCCGGGCTCTGTAGCCTGTAATACCAGTGACTTGGCAGGCTGAGGCAGGAGGATAACAAGTTAGAGGGCAGCCTCAGCAATTTAAAGAGAACCCATCTCAAAATAGAAAATAAAAAGAGCTTGGAATGCAATTCAGTGCTGAAGCACACCTGAGCTCAATCCCCAACCCCCAAAATAAATAGAGAAAAGAAAGTGAGCTACAGATATCAGCATGCCATCTGAGACAGCAATCAGGTGGGCTGTGATCATCGAAACTGTGGGGCAGGGCTGCCCAAGCCCTTGGGGGACTGAGTGTGCTGTACTGTGCAGAGGATGCTGGAATTGGAGCTTTAGGATGTAATATCTGCCCTGCTAAGTTTTAGTGTTGCCTGGGCTGGTTGCTCCTGTCTATTTCCCTATTTCTCTCCTTTTGGAAGAGAAATTTTTATCCTATTCCTATGCTGTCATTGTGTATTAGAAATTGATAATTTTGTTCATTTTATTTATTTTATGGGCTTACAACAAAAAAGGGATTGCCCAGAGTTTCCTGAGACTTCAGACTTGGACATCTGAATGATACTATACTGAGTTAAGACTTTGGGATTATTGAGAATGGAATGTTATATATTTTGTCTGTGGGAGGGATGTGGACCTTGGGGTCCATGGGAAGAATGCCATGACTTGCACGTGGTTCTCTCCCAAGGGTTCATGGGTCAGAAGCTTGGTCCTCTGTGTGGCAATGTTGAGGTGGTGGAACTTTAAGAGGCGGGGCATAGGGGGAGGTGTTTAGGTCTTTGGAGGCACTGCCCTCAGCAGGGACCAATGTAGTTCTATGGAACTTGTCAGCTTCCAGCTCACATAAGAGGGGGTCGTTATAAAAGAACAAGTCTGACCCCTGAATCACTCTCCGGCCTCCTGTGATCATGGATCCACATGATCCCTCTCCTACATGCTTCACTGCAGTGTCATCCAAGGCCCTCACCAGGGCTGAGTAGAGGCCATTCTTCTGGACCTTTAGAAGGGTGAGGTAGATAAGCTGCTTTGCTTCATGCATACTCGGTCTCAGGTATTTTTGTCTCTGAATGGAAAACGGAGTAATACACATCCCTTTGTTCAAAAGCATTTCTCAAGTCTGATAGATTATAGATGTTGATTCAAGAAACACTGAAATATTCCCACTCAGAAAGCTATCATCTATAAATATTTCAGTTTTCAGGAGTATCTTAGCAAAAAATGCAGGCCAACAGTTGTGTGAGGTACTTCCAAAGCCAAAAAAGGATGCTGAAGTAGGCTTTGGTCTACATCTCTTTCAAAGGATACTTTGCCTATTTATGGATTGAGATATTTCATTTATTATATTCATAACAAAATAATCTTGAATTAGGTGAGGGTTATTTGGTAAAATACATATTCTAGAGCTTAGTGTTATAGCAATTGGAGAATTATTCATAAACCATTTAGAGGAATTCTGACCACAGAGTTTAAATTCCTCCTGTGTTGTTATGAGGTACAGCAACTATTAACTCTACTCAAGCAAATGCAGAACTACCAGACTCTTAGCAACAGAAGATTTACATTCAAAATTAACTATAATGATCTGCATGTAGAAACTCAGCATTCTACTATAAAGCAAATTTGAACCTCAAAAGTTGTGATACTGAGGCATGGGCAGATCTCAGTAGATAGCCTAGATAACCTCAGACACCTGCAAATCAACATAGGCCTTTTATTGTTATCAGTTTTACATATAATTCATTGTGTATTTTGCAAGGGTTGATAAATCAGCCATGATTGCATTCAGCAGTAAGAATAAAACTCTTAATCATGGATCAGTTAAGTAAAATGGTTATATTTGCTCACGTAACAGAGTCTGGAGGTAGCAACCCAAAGCCAGTGCAATGCTTTAAGGATCCCATCAGGGAATCTAGTTTCCTTTCTTATCACAACATATCACATCTACTACTTTTGGTATGTAGACTTTTTTCTTTGGTCAGAAGATGGCTGCTGCATCTACAGACCTTGTAACCAGGCAAACCAAAGGAGACAGAGAAAATGCATATGCCATTTAAGAGTTCTATCATAGATTTCACCTTTCTCTGCTTAGTACATTGTTATGTAACTACTACTATCTATAAAATAACTTTAAAAAATCAATCATCTTGTTTTTAAAGCAGGGGACATTTCTGCCACCAAAAATAATAATAGGTATGTGGTAGAATTTCATTCTGGTTTGATGGAAGGCTGTGATCACTAAGACCTTTGTTCAATATTCACAGTAACTCTCATGGGTTCACTGTTCCTAGGAGACACCCAAGAACTCACGAAGCACCTCCACAGGCACGCCTCACCTGACGAGATACTCTTACATGCACCCATAGTTTTTTGTTGTTGTTCATCTTCCCCCTTCTAACAATGTGTTTTGCAAAGCTGAGGGCCAGGACTTAACAGGGTTGCTCTTTTCAGCATGTTTCCCTGGCAATTCTAAAAGTAGATTCTCAAGAAGTCCTTCTGTGTATTTCCATGAACCCAAATAATTAGCTTGCAATCATTTAAAGGCTGCCTTGCTAGTGATGCTGTGCTAGGAACTATATTCAGATTAAAAGGAAATGGAATAACAGGCAGCACTTCCCTCCTCCTCCAACCCTTCTGTCGCCACCTCACTACTCCTGATGCCTCTGTGCTAGCAGCTGTTTCTCCAGGAAAATGCCAGAGGTGTGTGATGAGGAAGGATAAGAGGTGGTTGGCAAAATTTAGTTCCTACTTCTTCAATCATCACTGAATATCTCAAAAAATACTGCAGCTTTTTCTCTTTTTTTAAATCCCAGCATGATGGCATCAGTGTTTAGTGTGATTGACATTTCTCTTTGATGCACTTTTAAAAAGAAGAAAGGGTAAGTTATCTTTCATTCTTAAGTGTCTTTTCTGCTTTTAGCACTTTCTTTTTCCACTCCTCTTTCAGAAAGCAGAGGAAGATAAGTGCATAGGAAGCCATGGAAGTAAGTAATGTGAGTTCTAAAAATAGCTCAACACTAACTTACTGGGGTAATAAACTAGGGGAAATGATGCATAAACTCTCTAGGTCTCTGCACTAGTCATCTATTATTGTGTAAACAAGATTACTCTAAAACTTAGTGGCTCAAATAGCAAATATATATTATCTGAGAGTTTCTGTGGGTCGAGAATCAGGGTGAGACTCAGCGAGGTATCTCTGGCTCAAGGTCCTTCTGGAGGGTATGGTCAGGCCAATAGGCCAGGGCTGTGGTATCATCGGAAGACTCAACTGGGGGAGGATCTGTTTCCAAGCTCATTCCTATCATTGATGGCAACATTCAGTTCTTTGTGATCTGTTGATCTAAGGATGTCATGATTTGAATGTGAGATGTACCCCAAAAGCTTATATGTGATAATTGCAGGTCTTTTAGTCACAGCAATGGAATAACTGACTAAAACGAAGGGTCTCATTGATTTTCTTGCTGGACTCCCTCACTCTCCTTCCTTGTGACCCTCAGAACCAGGGCTCAGAGAGAGACAGAGTGAGAAAAATAAGACAGTTTTTCTGTAACCTAATCTTGGAAGTGGCATCCCACCGTCTTTGCTATTTTCTGTTAGAAGGCAGTTACTAGGTCTAACTTGCACCCAAGGGAAAGGGATTTCAGCATGAGCTTGGAGAGGCAGGGTTCCTGAGGTCTATCTTAGAAGTTGCTCCCTTCCACCTCAATCCCATTTGTGAAAAGATCCTTCCAGCTCTGGAAACTAATAATTCGTGGTTCCAAGAATATGCTTCAGGTCAGCCCTGGACTATAAGGGTTGTGAGAAATAGGAAGTTTGATGGTCCATTTCCAGAATGCAGCCTTGAGGTTATCCATATAAAAGGAAGCCATCTTAAGTCAGGAAACCATGAGGCTAGGAGGAAGCCATGCTTAAAACTCCCCGACACATTTCTCCGTGCATCTGCAAGCACCACACACTCCCTATACCCCAGCTGCCTTCTTTGACTTTCCATACCTGGCCCTACCCATATCTTAGCCGATTCTGTAGATCGTATCCCTGAGCTCTTCCAATCGGAGTGAAGGGCAGGATCACATCAGACTGGGGATAAATACCCACAAATTTCTAGTGTGTGTGCATGTGTGTGTCCTTCAGAACCCCCCACCCCTTGAAAGCCTACCCTCCCATGCCTTGCTTACCCACCTTCCACCACACGTTTGTTTTATCACATGTCTGGCAATTCTGACAGGGTCATGAAGCCAGGAACTGTCTTTCACCCCTACATCCTCAGCACCAGCATAGGACATGGCCACCGTGGGTGCTCATACATTTCACTTTACTATGTGCCATGACTTGTACTAGTTGATAGGGATATAATGTAATCAAGATTGATATAAATTTCATGCTGGTAAGGAAAGACAGTCAACAAACAAGCAAACCTGTAGATGAACAAGATACCATCACACAGATAAAGGAAAGCAATGTGTCAAACTGGGAAAAAGTGTTTACTACCGTTATTATACACCTTGTTTTAATGACATCATTGGAGAAGCTATATACAAAAACCTATGTATGCCACAAATTTGTTTTCATAAAACTTTGAGAGAAAAAAATAGATTCAGTGTCTTAAGTTGTCTAAGATCTGGAAATTAAAACACAATTAAGCCAAAGCTTAATTATTCTTTTAAAATTGATGTTATCATTTTTACTAATAGCCAGAGTTGTAGAGAAATTGGGTTTCCTCCGAGACCCATGGAGGAAGAAAATGTTGTTTCTGCGTTTCTGGAAGGCCTGGTGGCAAAACATGTCCATACTCTAGAATGAGGGCACAGCTTTCTTGTGTCCACACAACCATAGGCTAACAGTGTGGCAGTGGAATGGGCCTTCCTGGGACAGTGGAAGTGCAGGGTGGGTCAGTCAAGGCCTCCAAGAAGAGAGGACTTTTGAGCTGAAGAGGAGTTAATACGGCCATGTGGGGTCTGGGATGTGAAGTGTTGCAGGTAAAAATAAAAAGGTAGTGTCTTTCAGGATAAAGAAGCATCATGCTGAAAGGCACAGAATTTAGGAAATGAGAAGAAGTGTGGGAGTTAGTAGAGGGAGGATCTGGACAATGTCCAAAATCCTCTCTCTGGCAGCTGGTAGGTGATAGTCATTACTAAGAGTCTAAAACAGGGACCACTCCTGCCTTGTGTAGGATAATCAGAGGTCTCCAAGCCCTTTTGATTGTGGCCACTTAGTGAATCCATCTCTCCTATTCATTACTTTTTAGTTCATTCCTTTAATCAGAGGATCAGAAATTGATGAGTTCCTGGTATCCTCCATTTTCTGAATTATTTTGAAAAATTAATGCCAAAATAAGACCATGAAAATGTTGATAGTTTTTGCACATTAGCATATAACAAATTAGCATTTTTTGCAGGCACATATGTGTATGCATATTATGATTGTGTATACATATTTGAGGTCACTCATAATAGTGAGACCCTAGCAAAGGGTTCACCTGCCTGCCTCTTCCTGATCTGGTCTACCCATGCCACCTCCAGCCCAACTTCTGTTCTCAAAGAAAAACAGTGTTTTTCTGATTGCATTAAGAGCAACAGGTTGCCCCTTTGTTGCTGCCTTTTTCTCCCATGCATGTTCTGAGCAACTCAGGTGTTATCAAACAGGTAAAGAAGTACATCTGATGTCATTTTCTAAAGGAATTAAATGAATTTAGAGTAGATACCTACCTACCTACTAGAGTCTGTTATTTTTTATTGTATCTTGACCTGTGCCAGCTTGATAATGTTTTAGAGAATGATTCGTACTCTTAGAAGAATTTTCTTCAACATCATCCACAAAAGTCTTCATTCTTCCTTCTTCCCCTCCCCCTCCCCTCTTCCTCTTCTGCTGCTGCTGCGACCAGGTATTGAAGCCAGGGTTGCGCAACATCCCCAGCCCTCTTTATTTATTTGATTTTGAGACAGGATCTCTAAATTTCTTAGGGCTTCCATAAGGTGCTGAGGTTGGCTTTGAACTTGCTATCTTCCTGCCTCAGCCTCCCAAGTTGCTGGGATTATCAGTTTGCACCACCACCTGGCTGAGAAAGTACTTCTGTTGATTGTTTTATTTATATTTAACTTGATAAATCTGATGAAACTTGTAGTTATCTTTGTGGGAAGTTTTAGAATTACTGATTCCATTAACTTATTTTAGTGTTATGGTCTGAATGCATTCCCCAAAAATTCCTATGGTGAAACTTAATGCTATCACAAATGTGATAGAGAAGAGATGATCAATTCTCTTACAAGGCTTAGGTTCCTCATAAAAGCATTCCAGAGGGTGGGTTTACTTTCTTGCTCTTCCACCATGTAAGGACATGGTGTTCCTCCCCTCTAGAGGATGAAGTAACAAGACAGCATCTTGGAAGCAGAGAGCAGCCCTCATCAGATATACAGCCTGCTGTCACCATGCCTGGCTTCCCAGTCTCCAGAACTGAGAGAAATAAATTCCTATTGCTCATAGATTGTCAAATTTGTAGAGTTTTCTATAGCTGCACAATGGACTAGAGCAGATAGTAACAGAAGTACTCAGGCTTTCTATTTATTCTTGTGTTAGTGTTGGTAAGTTGTACTTTTCTACAAATATGTGCACTTCGTCTAAATTTCAACTTTTTGGCATAATTACAATAATAATTACAATATTATCATATTTTAAACATTTGCATGTTCTGTAGTGATATTTGATTTTTCCTTTTGGTGTCAGTCACTGGTAGTTTTGCACTTTTTTATTTTCCTATTATATAAGTTTAGGCTATGTGGTTTTTATTAATTACTGCTTTAACTATATTCCACAAATTTTAGTACATATTTTATCTTTTGGTTCAAAATATTTTCTAGTTTTCATTATAATTTTCATTTTACTCATAGGCCATTTATGAATGTATTTCTTAAACAAAATCCTCATATTTTTGGAAATTGTCTTTTCATTATTGATTGTTTTGATTTTTAAAGAGAGAAAAAGAATCAATTTTATTTTTTTCATCTAATTTATGTTTTTCCAACACTTAGTTGTGTGTGCTGTGCTAGAGATCCAACGTGGCAATGCTCTATTGCTGAGCCACTATTCCAGCTCGTTGTTGATTCCTCGGCACAATTTCACTAACTACATAATTTCAGTCTTATAATGTCAAGTATGTAATCAACTTTGTCAATCATCTATGTGTTCAATAGTTGTTGAGAGCAGTGTTTAACTGTGGCCAATAGGTTAAGTCTGTTAATAGTGACTTCAAATATTCTACCTTGCACGTATTTTCATCTGATTTTACACACACACATTATAGAAAAAGCAAATTTAAAATCTCTTACTATGATTGGGGATTTGTTTACTTCTCCTGATTCTTGTGTTCATTTTCAAAATGGTATTAAATAGATCCTGAAAGAAAACCTCCCTCAAATAAAACTAGAATCTGACATGCTCATCCAAGAAGCTTACAGGACGCTCAATAGGCCCAATCAAAAGAGAAACTCACCTAGACACATCATATTCAAAATGTACAACAGAGATACCAAAGAAACTATACTAAAAGCAGCAAGGGAGAAACGTCAAATCACATTCAGAGGCAAGCCAATAAGAATTGTATGTGACTTCTCAACCCAGACACTGGAAGCAAGAAGGTCTTGGAATAACATCTTTCAACGT
>PVKS010030868.1:0-23975 GCA_004027875.1 Aplodontia rufa
GGAGGAGCAGGAGGGGGTGAGAAGGAGGAGGAGGAAGGAAAAAATCAATTTTATTTAGTTTTTCATGTGGTTTTCGTTGCTCCAAACTTTGTTGTCTATATGGCCCTGGGATTCAAACCTGCATCCTCACTCATGCTAGGCAAACATGTAGCCACTGAGAAACCATTCCACCCCTTATTCTTTATTCTTGCTTTGCATAATTACTATCTTGTGCTCAAACTTCAAGAAGTGGTATTTTATTCTGACCTAAGGAGTATGGTACAATTGGAAAAAATTCACACAACATTCATATTGTCCTTTATTTCCTATGTGACTACAGTTAAATAACCTAACCTATCTTGACCTGAGTTTTGTCCTGCAACTTCAAGGATACAGTCCCTGTTTTACCAAATGCATTTAGTAAACCAAGCTATGTTATGTTTTGCTTACTGCTAATTGTCTCTAGCTGTAAGTAAATCACCAAAGCTGTTTATTTTCATGATACAACTCTGATAAACTTATCTTTATTCTAAGGAGAAGAAACTTCACTCTCAGCCATTTTTCTTTAACCCTCTTCCTTGAAGCCTCCAATTTCAGAGTAACACTATTTACCTCAAACTACTCTCAAGATCTCATGCTCCCTGCACACAGGTTCCAACGGGCAGAACAAGGAGGTAAGTTTAGCCTCCTCTTCTTCTTTTCTGACTTTTTCAGAGCTGAAAATTCTTAACCATCTGTCTTTTTCAGTCATCTCTGAATTGTCCCCTCAGTGTTGTCTTTCTCTTCTTGCTATTATTAACAAATATGATAGTGCACATTATTGTGGGCCATCTTTTAACTTCCAGAACTCAAGCACTCGTTCTTCCCTCTCCTCCCATTTGTGAACTGCTGGTGGCTTGTCACTGAAACCCTCTCCAGGAGTAGTCCATGTTGGAAGAAAGTGTTTTCTGCATATGATAAATGGCTACCATATGGATTCTGAGACCTGGTCTCTTGCCATTCTGAAAGATTCTAAAGGGCTCTTCCTGTCCCAGAACAGTCCATGGGATCCATTGAGACCTCTTTGCAGCTACTTCTCATGTCACCTTCTCCTACCCACCACTGCCCTTTGCATACCTTACAGATGTCATTACTGCAATGACTCCCCAAATACCCCCTTCACACAAACTTTAAGGTTTTGAATCTCTTTTCCAGGGTATCAGACTCATGATTGCTGTCACCAAAGAGGTTGTAGAAAAGTGTAGGAACTTGGATCTAGGTCACTGGCTGGTTGCATTAAGGATACCACCAGTGGCGTTAAGTCGAACCCAGCCTCTGTCATGCATTTCTTGGAGAAAGATACTGAAAGGTTTGAGGTAATTCATTACCAGGATAAGGCTAGAAGGGCTGATTGCAACTTAAAAAATATACTCTTTCCTGTGGCTACAGTGCTAAATAAATCTGAGGATCAGTTCTGTAATGTAATTATAAAGTTAGCAAAATTCCAGAAAAGATTAAATTCTCAACTGTGGCATGTTACTCTGCTAAGGTGAGGGCCTAGGTTGGGAAGGAGCAGGATCTTTAGAATGCTGATATCTGAGACAGCACACTTGACAATAATTAATCCCCGGAACTTCTGGGGCTATAGAGGTACTTCATTCTTCCTTGTAAAAGAGGAGAATTTTTGTTATTTCTTATAAACAATATAGAGGCCTCTGCCTTGCAAGAATATACGTTTTCTTTCTTTCCCATAAGATCTACTCTCATTTCCCTTTCTGACCACTAGTCATAACTGGTGTCAAGTCACACATTATCAGGCCAAGGAGAAAGGCTTCTGTGCTATATGGTAAAGGATCTACAGGACCCCAGTGACATGTACCAGCAGGAGCTATAGTATGAATGAGCCAGGATACTGGCTAAGAATGAAGAAATAAAAATTTATATGAGAAAAATTATATTCATATAATAACCTAAGATATTAAAGTTAATGTGCTCAAAAAGAACTAATACCCTACCTACATTGGTTTTTGCACGTATGCATCAGCTTGTCATTACTGAGGGAAAAAATGACTGAGAAAAACTATTCTGAGGAGGGAAGATGTATTTATTTATTTATTTATTTAGGCTCTTGGTAGGCTCCATTGCTTTGGGCCTTAGATGAAGAAGAGCCTCCTGGCTAAAGGGCGTGGAAGAGGGAAGCTACTAAGCTCAGGCCTGCTGAGAGGTAGAGAGAGATAGGGGAAGGTAGGGGCCAGGGCCAACACATACCCTTCCACAGCACACTCCCCTTGACTTACTTCCTCTGACTAAGCTCTCTCTTCTACAGTTTCCATCACCTCCTAATAATGCCATCAATTAACCCATTAATGGATTAATCTGGAGCACACATGATCCAATTATTTCCCAAGAGACACACCTCTGAATTTTGCAGCATGTGGCGACCAACCCTTCAACACATGAGTCTTCGGGGGGCATTCCAGACACAAACCATAACATTGCACATCCACAAAAATCAATGACCCATATTAGGTGATACAGAAATGCCAGAAAAGCCATTATGAACATTAGAGGAGGAAGCACAATCCTCAAATAATTGGGCATAATAGAATGAATACACTATATAATGGTCAAAATTTTCACTGTTTTCGGGCTATACTATATAGGTATTGCACTTTATCAGAGCAAATAGAAGGCTTTTCAATGGTGACCATCTTTTATAAGCAAGATTTAAGTAGGTGATGAGGTTACAGATCTAGCATCTTTATAACATTAGAAATTATAGCATTTCTTTTCTGTTTTTTTTTTATTTTGAGTGAGAGTCTCACAAAGTTGCATATCAACAACAAAAAAGGCCACTTGATAGTACTTAACAATCAGAAGAAAGAAGTTGCAATTATTATTATTATTTTTTTTAGCAGTAGGTCAGAGTATAAGTCAGAAGGCTTCCACTTGTAGAGAGCTATGGAGATATTTAGTCAAACACTACATTTATTAGAACAAAATAGATAGGGAATCAAAAAAGTTGTTGATTCATCTGTACAAACAAAATAAATCAATGATTGATAATCACGAGATTGAAAGAGACTACTCCAGTAAAGTCAGATCTCTTGTCCAGCTTCCAGACCTGAGTTCTCAGAATTTGAATACATTGATAGATGAAGGGACCAATGTATAATAAACATGGAAGGTGAATATATAACAATTATTCCTTCTACCAAAAAACATGATGGAGTTTTGCTTAATACTCACGCATTGGAAAAAATAGATACCTAGATATCTTTAATACCATAGATAAACATGAGTTATTATTAATATTTGGGAATGTATGACATCATAGATGGTTGAACTCCTATTAAGTACACTAGGTCCAGTGATCATTTTTAGAACAACTGAATGTATAATTTGAATTAACATTATTCTTCAGCTTTTCATTGTCATAACCAAAATACACGACAGGAACAACTTAGAGTTTATTTGGGGCTTACAAGAACAACATAAAATTTATTCTATGTCACAGTTTTAGAATTTCAGTCGATACTCATCCAATTCCATTGCTCTAGGCCTCATATGAGGCAGATCATCATGGCAGTAGGTGTGGTGGAGGAAAACTTCTCAGATCATAGCAAGTGGGAAGCAGAAATAAAGAGTAAGGATCCAGTGATATGATATAATCCCCAAAGACACACCTTTAATCACCTACTTCCTCCAGTCATGCCCTACCTGCCTACAGTTATCACCCATTCATTCAAATTATTAATCTGTCAAATGGATTAATGCATTGATGAGGTTATAATTCTCATGATCTAATCATTTCATTTGTAAATACTATTGCGCTTTCTTACATGTGAACTTTCAGGGGATGCCTCCTATCCAAACATGACAAACATATTTGAGAGTTGACCGGACTTTCACCATGGTTCCCTTGGCCTACAGAGAAAGAACTATTATAGTGGACAAGACAAATAGAGGCCTTTAAAACAGCCCTCTACTACTAAATAAAACAGCAAACCAAAAACAATGTCACGTACCAGGGGGAGTAACACACAAGTAGTATTTTCATACTATGTGCATTTAATTCACCAACCAGCCTTCTATGAAAACAAGTTAGATCATGGAAGATAACATTTTCTATTAAAATTCAATCAAATAACAGGCCCACTAGCAGTCATAATGCCAGAAATCTTTGCTAGAGCATGTATATCCAATCTTAGGTGCATGTTATATTGCTAATGATATGGTGAATGTACTTCTACCATTCCTATCAAAATGAGTGTCCTGAGTACTCACAGCTACATGGGAAGGGTGAGAATCTGTATTTCTTGTTCTTAGGCTCCTGCCTTCCTTCAAAATCTAATTTAAATGACTGGAATTGTCTAGGTATTTTGCAGAAGGCATATTGTCCCACAATATTGAAAATATTGTTAACCAAATCAGATAATAAAAAAATTGGCAAATGCACTGGAGGCTTTTTGTAAGACACATAATTCCAGAATGTGATTTGATGCATTGCTGACTGTTCTAAGAGTCAAGTAGTCCAGGGTCTTCTAGGATGCCCACTCCAGAGCAAAAGGCAAATTATTGTACTCACAATTTCCAACAGTCAGAAGAAATTAGATTAACTGTTAGGCCTTTCCAGGGCATATGTAAGTAGCATTCTTTACACTTCAGAATATTGCACCAGTCCATTTACCAAAAGCCAGGGAAAACTAATTTTGACCAGAATCCAAAGAAATAAACCCTTTAGCAACAGGCTTACACCAAGCTGTAATGAGGTCTGCTACTTGGATAGATATTGTAATAATCCTATGTTACTTCTTTAGAGGTATCATGATGCATGAAACTAATAGCAATGACTAATAATAGAATCATGATATAGAACCCTAGAATTATTAATGAAAGTATTTCATCTACCAGGGCAAGGACAAAGTCAGAGCACCTGCTCATGGAGTATCAGATGAGTAAGCAACCACAGTCAACCAATTTAAACCAAGCCATAATATAAGCAGGCTCAAAAGCAATCTAGGTAGAATTGAATTGGGACATTCAACATGAGGCATGAACAGAGACAAAAAGAAGTTCCACAAGCAAATGACCCAAATCTCCATGTCACCAATTGTTCTTGTTCTAGCCTCCTCATCAGCTCACACTAACACCAAGTTTAGTGAATCATTATCATGTGTGTGTGTACTCCTGCCACACGCTGGTCCCACTGAAATACAGGGAAGACAGTAGTGATGGGAGATTTCCACAGTGGGCAGAAGCCAGATGGTCCTCTCAATTTTCTAATTTGGGTAGTAACATGGGAATTGGCAAATGACAGAGTAGGCCTAGAATGAAAGAGGTAGATTGAGTATAAGGAGATCTATTTCAATGACTTTCTAAACACACACACACACACACACACACACACACACACACACACACACAGAGTCAAGGAAGCCATGGAAAGGGTCTTCCTGAAATCTACAGATAGTACTCAATGTAAGAATCAGTTTGATAACTCTCTGAGTGACTAAAAATGTACTTAGCAGAACATAAAAATGCATAAATATTTGAAGGGAGGTCAGTATAGATACTTCAGCCATTAGTAGGAAAACTTTGAAGTGATGGTATTATTATTAGCAGAAATCAATGTAAACAATAAAACACAAAAGTATGTTAGTGAATGAATAGTTTTCAGACCCTGGAGAAAGGCATAAAAAAAGGAGATAAACTAATGAGAAAGAGAAAGTGAAATGCAAGATCCTAAAAAATCAAGTATAAATCTGGATTATTCTGATTGAAGACAGACTATTTTTGCCACAGATATGTTCCTGTCAGAAAGCTTAAGTAAGTGATGCTTCTTGCAAAGGCAGATATCTAGAACTTTATGCCTCATATTGTGTGGTTACTTTAGGAAAGAATTTAAACAATATTAGGCAAACCAAAACCTAAGAAGAAAGGATCTTAAACTTAAATGCAGCATGTAGTAGAAGTCAAACTGAAGTAATCTAGATGTTGAGTGATTTTCAGTCCTCAATTTGAAAGCTTGAAGGATATTTGGAAACAAAAGAGAAAATTGGGAAATAATATTTTTGTGTGTGTGATAAGAATTAGGACTTTGATTCTTATTCCTAGTTTAAAACTTGTAAAATTTGAACTTTATTGAAATGCTATAGCCATGAGTGGTGGGCTGAATTGTTTTCCCCATAAATTCATAGTTTGAAGACCTAACTCCAGGTACCTCAAAATCTGACTGCATTTGGATAGAGAGCCTTTAAAGAGATAAAGAAGGATTATGAGGTCACATACATGGCCCCTAATCCTTATCAGACTGCTGTTCTTCTAAGAAAAGGAAATGTGGACACACAAAAACATCAGGAATGAACATGAACAGAGAAAGAAAACACATAAAGACATGGTGAGAGGGCAGCCATCTGCATGCATCAGAGAAAGCAAAGTATAACACAGTGGCCTGGACTAATTTAGCAATGTTAATTGTGGTGCAATAAGTTATTTCATTACTTTAGCCCTTAACATTTTCTACTTCTTGAAATTAAGGCTTCTCAACTAATATGACTAATATCAGATCATTAAATCAATTGCTCTTTTCCTCTGTGCAGTGGACTGAAAGTTGATATCCTTTCAAATACCATGTGTTGAAACCCTGACCCCAATACGATGGTTTTTTGGAGGTAGGGGACTCTGAAGTTAATTAGATCATAAAAGTCACATCCACAAAAGAAGCTGGAGTGCTAGACAATGAAAAGCCACCAGTACACAGCATGGGAAAGACCTTCCGTGGAACCTGACCGTGCTAGCACCCTGAGCTTGTACTTTCAGCTTCCAGGACTGTTACAAAACTTCTGTTGTGTCTAAGCTTCCCACCCCCTATACTGGGTTGTATCAGCCCAGATGGAATAACACCTTCCATAATTTCGCTAATTTGGAAATAAGCTACTTTCTAGATGACTTACCTCCTTTGCCATTACATCCTTGTGACAAATCAATTTCACTAATGAGAAATCACTTTCATGAAATAGCTGAACATTTAGAGGTGGATATGCATGAAAATGTTCTTTTCAGAATTACCTTGTAATAGTGAAACATTAAAATTGATTTAAATATTTATCAATATAAAAGGCATTAAGTAAATTATGGTATATCCATATGATAGATAACAAAGAATCACTAGAAAGATAGTTATATCCATTCATTAATGTTTAATAGTATTCATGGCTTATTATTGAGTGAAAAGTTAATAATCCAGCAACATTTTAAACATGAGCAAAAATCATGTTTTGTTTATTAAAGTTTCATGGATATAATTATTTAACCTATGTATATGCAAATAACAATATGAAGAAATATGATTATTAACATTTACTAAATATCTACCTTAGGCCAGGTACTATACCTCATATGTGATTTTCATATATTAGAGTAATTAAACTGCATATCAAATAACAGATGTATATTATCTTCCTCTTTAATAGTGCTATAGGTCAAACCCAGGGACCTGTGAGTGCTAGGCAAGCACTCTGAGTGAGTTGTACCCCAGCACTATCTGCATTTTTAACATGAGAAAAGTAAGAACAGAGAGTAATTAATGCTGCCACCTGACCATTAAGTAATAAGATCAAAGTTCAAATCAAGATATGCATTGCATTTATAATTACATAATATTATAATGCATTTAATACTTAGATCATTTAATAATTGTGATATGATGTTATAGATCTGGAGTAAATATTTTCAAGAAGATAATAGTAATTGTCTTTAAATGGTGGTATCATTTTTTTTCTTAATTACATCCTTCTGTGTCATTAAATTTTGTACAGTAAACACATACTATGCTATAGAAGGAAAGGAAATTAATACATAATGTGTGCATTGCATAGATGATATCATAAGACTCCTGTCCCTTTTTGTGCAGAGTGCCAGGACAATTATTTATAATACCCAAGTCTGCCACTTGATCCTATAACTTCAGTAAGTCATTGAATCTTTTCATTTGCTTTTATATAAGAGAGGTATTGATACTATACAGTTTTCTTCCTTCATGAAGATTTAATAAGGTAGTGGGCATCATAAGTTTAAAAACATGTTCAAACTCTATGAAAGTGTTATCATCATTTTATTCATATATGAAGATATATAAAATATATGATATGGTTTTTAAAAGTTCAGTATCAGGAAAATCAGAACATAGCTTATGTTTTTGTTTCCTAATATTTGAGAAGTTAAAAATATTGACCTTATAAATTACTGTGTAGTATGATGACATATTATACTACAAATTCTTCCACACAGTATGGCCTTGTGTATATGTGTGTGACAGTGTGTGTGGGTGTGTGTGTGTGTGAAATAAAAAGTCCCAATAAGCCTCCCTTTGGAAATTTCTTAATGTAAACTCACATTTAACTTAAAGGAATAATAAATATGCAGTCTAGCTCTGTAAAGAAAAAGAAATCCACATTTAAGAGCTTTCATCACAGGCTGTAATACACTATCTATTTTATCAGAGGGAACATATTTATCAGCATAATAAAAGAGTGGCAAGAAATTACATAATCGTAAATAATTGTCTGCCCTTCCTTCCTTCTTGGAAATAAATGTGTCGGTAAGGTTCCGGAACACACATGAGAACTTTTCATTCTGTTGTTTCTAAATGTGTGTTTTTAACTGCTCCTATATTGTCAGTCTTCAAAGAAACTGTCTTCTGAAGAGGAAGAGGCTCAGGATGGTTGAGTGGTGTGTTAGTCAGCTTTTCGTCACCATGACTAAAATACCTGACAAGAATAACTTAGAGGAGGAAAAGCATATGTGGGGCTCACTTCAGAGGCTTGTATTATGATTGGTCAATTCAATTGCTCTAGGTTCAAGGTGAGACAAAACATCATGGTTGAAGGATGTGGTGGAGGAAAATTTCTCAGTTCATGGCAGCAGAGAAGCAAAGAGAGAAAGATTGAGAGGCCAGGGATAAAATATAAACCCAAAAGGAAAGGCCTTGGTGACCTATTTCCTCCAGCTAAACCCTACCTACCCTTGGTTACCACTCAGTGCTATAGTTCTTTCACATTATTAATCCATCAAATGGGTTAATCCACTGATGAGGTTACACCCTTAATAACCTAAAAATTTTATTCTGTAAATTCTTGCATTGTCTCACATATGAGCTCTCAGGGGATACCTGATATCCAATCACAACAAATGGGTTTATTTTCTAGCATTTCCTGGATTCTGGACTGATCATGTAACCTGTTGAGTGTCTTCTTTATCCCTATTTACAGCTTTACCTTGACTCAAAAGTCATCAGCTGAGAAAATACTTGATGGAGTCCCATAGAAAGAATCTAATCATTATTTACTTTAGAAGCACCAAGTTATCCTTCTTCCTTAATATAATCATCCTTACAACAGAACATATATTGTGCATTAGTGTACTTGGCTTGCCTGATAGAAAAACAAACTCCATTGTTTCTTCTTTTTCCCATTCTCCTTTGCTCTTGATAACTGACCTACCCTGTGGGTCTGGTACTGGGAGACGATATGTGTGTGATCGTCTTCTAGCAATATCTCTCTCTGAATTTTTCTGTGCCCTTTTATTCCATTCTCATATTCTTTTCTGTGCCCTTAGGAATGAGATAGGATAATAAACGCATCCCAATTAAGTTTTTTTTTTTAATGTAAACTTCACTCCATGAGATTAACTTGTAGAAACATTTCTAACATTCCAGTCAACTCCTTTTTCTCCGGGTAATGGGAATAGAAAGGTCAGATAGAGCTGAGTAAAAGCTACAAGCTCAAGGGCTAACCAATTGCCTTGGCACTTTTCCAACACCTGTTTATCATGAAATTTGACCAATGCCCCTATCCAGAAGCCATATAAGCCCCTAGACTATTACATTTAAGTGGTAACCTGTGATGTGGTCCACTATTTTCTTCTCACTTAAATAAATATTACTCCTTTCAAACTTTCCTTCCACAGTTGCCCTGGATTTCATTTTTGAATTTGTGAGTTAAGATCCCAGAAAGAAGTTGGTGGTGAGCTTCTAGTGTTTACCATTAAGAGCTACAGCGCATCACTCAACAGTAGTGGAGAAGAATCCAGCTTTGAGGACAGCAACCCTTGGAGCTGACACTGGCAAGCATCTCCTATTGTGAATAGATGCCAACACTAAAATGGGCTTTCTCTGTTAGAGGCCTGCAGCTTAAACAGACCCCTACCTGCCAGCAAAAGGGGAGAATAGTTTCACATTGAACTCTGGCTGCACTATTTTCCAGCAATTAGCTCTCTGTGACCTGGCAATTAGATAATCTGGTAAACTCAACTTTAATAGTTAACTAATGTTTTTTAAAGGTTAATTGTACTGGTTCATTTTACCAGGTCTTTTAAAAATAAAAACCTAAGGCTAAAAGTACCTGTTATAATGGAAATATCAGGTACCTCAACAGACCTGTAACAGATTATGATTGGGAAATTAAAGCATACAAGATATATAAGCAGGTAGGTTTCTTCAATCCTCTTTTTCCTATAAACCTGGCATTCTGATGGATACAAGCTAATCATTTCTCTCCAGGTATTTGTGATAAAATGTATTTATAATGAATAACTAGAGAACTGAAGCTACATAGACAACAGATCAGAAAGATAAAACATAACAGGATATCAGAATGGCTCATGGCTAAATTGGAAAATGGTGAGTCAAGCAAAGGTGATGTTCCTAGGTCTCCTTGAGTAGAACAGAAAAGAAATCAGATGTAGTGATGTAAAGGAAGCACTTAAGAAAAGATGATGAGAGCATTCCATAGACCCAGAGAGGATACAACAGAGACAATTTTAAGATGTGCATACAGACTAAATCAATAGGGGAAAGGGAGAAGTTGAGAATGAGCATTTGGAGTAATGATGCTAAGGGAAATTTTGAATGAAAGATTTGCCCAAATTGGATTTGGGGTGGTACAGATAGAGTTCATTCTGCCCCATAACTTCTACAGTGAATAAAGTTAATTTTTGTGTCCACAGACTTTCTTTATATTGCCCCAATTTCCTGCTTTTCTTCTCTTAATTAAAAAAATGGCATCTGGAAAAAAATGTTACACAAAGAATTCACCATAAGTTTAAATTTTCCATTAAGAATAAGTAGATTACCTTTTAAAAACTAATATATGTGTTAGCAGGATATGAAACCTTGCTCTTAATTTCTAATTATTAAAATCTAATCATATATGTTCAGATCTCCAAGAACATGTCCACACTGAAATTGTACTTTACACTCCGCTGTGCATCTGACTGTCTTTGAGGACAAACATGAGCTCCCTATAAAGTAGATAAATTTTCTGACTCTAATTGCATACTGAGATGTGAGACTAGACTGCAGTTTTCATGCTTTTTGCTGGAAAAGGACTTGTCACAGTAATAATCATTTTTAAAAATCAATAATCTCCCTTAGGGTTTTTCCCCTTCCTGGTCATATGTTCAAAATACTAAGGGTCTATGTATATAGACTGATACACCCATATTCTCTCACCACTGTCAAGAAGTTGAAAGGGGAGTCCTAGGAGCTATTCTGAGTTTTAGAGAACTATGTAGATTTTTCAGAATTTGTATTCCTGATTCTAGTTCCTATTTTACATTTTGCCCAATGGAACAAATCTTAAATCTTTTCTGGGTCCCTAATTGGCACCTTTGCAAGTCTATGCCTATCTAGTCTCCTGAGAGTTGTGGAACATGCTTAATTTGAATTTTAAAAGCACCCAGAAGCCTCATTGCTGCATTAACCCCACCCTCTCTAGGCAGAAGACTTTGAAGCCAGTACTGTCTTTTTAGCACTCTCTAGCCTGGATAAAACAGGGGGTGAGAGGAGTCATTTCACATTGGTACATTTGAGAATACTTAAGTTTGAATTTCCAAAAATTAGTTCTAACAAAAGGTGTAAGATTTTGTTCTGGCCCCCACATTTTAGCAAAAATCAGCATAGATGGGTAACAGCTATTCAAAGAATGTGTCATATACCCAAAAGGAATCATGAATATTTATCCGATAGAAAATGAATTATCCTAGGAACAGACCATTTCTCATATTCTTGGGAAGCATTTCAAGTGAAGAAATAAGAACCAATGGAAGAAACTGCTGGATGACAAATTCCTGCCCAATTAAAGGCTAACTGTCTAAAAGGATTGTCACTCTTATCCTGGATGGCATAAGCTTACTCAGAACATTGAAACTCCTTGTTTCAACTGAAACTCCACTGGAAAAGTCTGAGATACTATCAACTGGCTTCAAGAACTGGATGGGGCAAGTAAGATGCCTTTCCACTTACGTATCTAACAGGGTTTTTCTAATTAATCTTCTTCATACATCTCATGATTCTTCCCATTTAATGTGTTTGTTCTGTTGTTTTTGTTTGTATATTTGTTTTGCCTTCCAGCTCCTCTGTTCTCCACAGCAGCATAGTTTAAAGTGGGGATATATATTCATGAAAAGAAATCAATGATATAATATGGTAACTTTCTCATGAATATTGGGAGTTCAAGGGAATATAGGAGGAAAAGGATAAGGCATATCTAAAAGAAACGAATTGCTAACCATAAGAATCATATCTTAGCAGAAACACAGTAAAGACAAAACTTTAAGCAAAATGTCCTTTTCAGTGTCCCCTCAACATAAAATGTAAATTTGATTGCCTCTTTTACATAAATATGAAATTAAACCCTACCTAATTTGGATACCTATTTAATAAAGTAATGAATACTCTTTGCAAGACATTGTAAAATCATTTTTTTTCATATTAAGTTGGATACAGTATGATAATCCATATAATGATATGAACAAGAAACTAAGACTAAGTCCAAATTCTAGTTTTCACAGTGGTAACCCACATCACCTTAAGCAAAGTTCTCTGGGACACTGTTATCCTGTTTACAATGATGGATTTGAAACAATGATTAAAATCCCTTCCATCTCTGAATCTTCTGTTCTAAGAATGCCCTGTACCACAAGTTAAGATAGCTCCTTCTCTTTTGAACTATTAGTTGGCTGGGGCCACTAACAAAACTACCCTGCGTTATGGGAACTATACTCAGTGAGAAACAGGTCAAGCAGACTTTGCTACATTTGTAATTGAAAAATGTCTTTAAAGCAGGATCACTGGGTGGTCAGTACAAATGATCTCTACTTAAATCCTCACAGGTAAAGGTCTCAGCCCTATATTTTTATCTGCTCCTTGGAAATACCACATATAAGTTGGCCTAACAACTAATAACAGTCAACAGCCTCCTGAGCTCAGTAATTTAAAAAATTTTATTAATATTAGAGTATTATAATTACACATTGGGTTCATCCTGACAAAATCATACATGCATAGAAATTGATTTTGGTTCATAATCCTCCTTTTCCCTCCCATCCTTTCTCCCCTCTCCCATTCTTCTTCAGGTAGTCTATTAGACTTTCTTTCACTCATCTGTTAACTTGGATTTGATTGGTTCTTTATATAATCATACCTTTCTCTCTTCCTTTCCTGTATTTTACTCCAACTTCTGGATATGAGGGAAACATTTGATGTGTCTAATCTTATTTTATTTTTTTACATATAACTATCAAGTTTTCCCAGCATCATTTGTTTAAAAAAGACTTTTTTCTTCAAGATATATTTTTGGCACTTTTATCAAATGTCAGATGGCCATAGGTTTGTGGATTTATCTCTCTGTCTTCTATTCACTTCCCGTAGTCTTTGTGACTATTTTGATGCTAATACCATACTGTTTTTATTAGTGCAGTTCTGTAGTATAATTTCAGTTCAGGTATTAGGATGCCTTCTGTTTTGCTTTACTAGCTTAGTATTGCTTTGACTATTCTGGGTCTCTTATTCTTCAAAATGGACTTAGGAAATTTTTTTTAACTTTGTGAGAATGTCATTGGTATTTTGATGGGGATTTCATTGAATCTATACAGTGCTTTTGGTAGCATGGCCATTTTAACAATCTTAAGTATGTCTGTTCAAGAACATGGGATATCTTTCCATCTTTATGATATTCAATTTCTTTGTTCAATCTTCTATAATTTTCATTGTAGATCTCTTTTACCTTTTTGATTAGATTAATTCTCAAGTTTTTCTTTTCTTTTCTTTTTTTCTTTTTCTGTTTTAGTTTATTGTGAATTGGATGTTTCTCCTGATTTCTTCCTGGGTTGAATTACTGTTGGAACATAAGAAAGTTGTTTTTCAGGGCTATCCTGCTATTTTGCTAAATTTATTTGTAAGCTCTAAAGTCTTCTCTTGGCATCTTGTATTTTTTAGATATAAGATCCTATCATTGGCAAACAAATATTTTTACTCCTTTTTTCCCATTTGTGATTCAATTTGCTTGCCTTGCCTAATTGCTCTAGCTAATGTTTTAAGGAATATATTGAATAGCAGTGGAGAGAGTAGACAGCCTTGTCTTATTCCTGAATTTAAAGAAAATTCTTTCAGTTTTTCTCTATTTAGTATAACACTGGCTTTGGTTTTGTCATAAAAGGCCTTTATGATGTTGAGGTAAGTGCCTTTAAACCTAACTTCTTCAGCATCATAACATGAATGGGTGTTAGATTTTATCAATGGCCTTTTCTGCCTTTGTTGAGATGATCATATGATTTTTGTCCTTAATTATGTAGAAGTGATGAATTACATTTATTGATTTGAGTATGTCAAATCAACTGTGCATCCTTGGAATGAAGACCACTTGATCATGGCATATTGACTTGTTGATGTGTTTTTGAATGCAGTTTACCAGTATTTTATTTAATATTTTTACATCTATGTTTATCAGGGATATTGGTCTGTAGTTTTCTTTCCTTGATGCATATTTGGTTTGGTATCAGGGTTGTACTAGCTTCATAAAAAGTATTTGGGAATGCTCTCTTACTTTCAATTTCATGAAATAATTTGAGAAAGGCTGGCATTAGTTCTTCTATAAAGGTCTGGTAGAACTCAGTTGTGTCCATCAGGTCCTGGGCTTTTTTGGGGGGAAGGATTTTAGTTGCTGTTTCAATTTTACTACTTGATATTGGTCTGCTTAGGTTTTCTATGTCTTCCTGATTCAATTTGGTCAAGTCGCATGTGTCTAGCAATTTGTCTATCAATTGTACATTTTCCAATTTTTTTAGAGTATAAAATTAAAAATAGATTTTAATAACCCTCTACATTTCAGAGGGGTCTGTGGTCTCTTTTTCATCTGGCTGATAGATTGGCTTCTTCTCACTCTTTCTTTTGCTTAGTTTGGCTAAGAGTTTTTCAATTTTATTTATCTTTTTGAAGAACCAACTCTTCATTATGTTGATCCTATGTATAGTTTTCTTATTTTCGTTGATTTCAATTCTGCTCTTAATTATTTCCTGTGTTATACTGCTTTTGGTGTTAAATTGCTCATTTTCTACGACTTTTAGGTAGAGCACAAGCTTGTTTATTTATGATTGCTAATTTTTTTTTCATGTAGGCATTCAGTGGTATTAATTTTCTTCTTAGAATGGCTTTTATACTATCCCAGAGATTTCAGTATGTTGTATCTTTATTCTTATTCCTTTTAAAGAATTTCTTGATTCCTATTCTTATTTCTTTTTTGAACTATTCTTCCTTTAAGAGAGTATTATTCAATCTCCACGTGGTTTCTATTACTTTTCTTGCTTCATTTCATTATGATCCAATAGGATATATGAGATTATATCAGTTTGTCTTCTTTTGTTTTGTTTTGTTTTTTATTTTATATTTGCAAAGATTTCCTTTGTGGCCTACAATTTGATATATTTTGGAAAAAGCTCCCTTTGCTACTGAGCAAAAGGCAAATTCAGCTGTTATGGGGTGGAATATTCTGTAGATGTCTGTTAGGTCCATTTGATTTATGGTGTTGTTTAGGTTGGAGATATCTTTATTGATTTTATATTTTGATGACCTATTTTTGTTGATAAGGGTGTATTAAAATGCTCCAGTATTATTGTGTTGGAGTCTATGTGGGATTTAATGTCATGTAGCATTTTCCATGTAATTGGGTGCATTGACTTTTGAGGTATAAGTATTTACTATTGTTTTATCTTCTTAGATTGATTGTTCACTTTACTTGGATACAGTGGCCTTGTCTCTTCTGATTAGTTTCTGATTGAAATCTGTTTTCAGATATGGGAATAGTTACTGCAGTTACTGTTGCTTCATTTCTTAGACCACATACCTGAAATATTTTAATATTTTTGCCATTCTTTTACCTTCAGCCTGTGAGGGTCTTTGCCTATAAATGTGAAAACAAAAAAGTGACTCTTAAACCCAAAAATAAGATTTAAGA
Source organism: Aplodontia rufa (assembly GCA_004027875.1). Lineage (NCBI taxonomy): Eukaryota > Metazoa > Chordata > Mammalia > Rodentia > Aplodontiidae > Aplodontia > Aplodontia rufa. The sequence goes on from PVKS010030868.1 coordinate 16,251, forward strand.
CTCAACAAGCTGACAATCACAAGTCAGTTCAAGATCTTTATTGAAGAGGCAGCAGAAAAGCAAGAGAGTGAAAAGAAGTGGAGAGTTTTTAAGCCGGCAGCAGGGGGAAGAGTTTTATGTAAGGCTGATGTATCTTAGCTTTATTGGTTGGAACTAATTTTTAAATTTTGAAAAGGTGGAGGGTTAGTCCTTCAGTGGTTGTGGAAGTTGCCACTGGGAGAGCGTGATGGAGCGGGGCCACCAAAATCTCCCAGAAGAGAAGCACCTCAGATGCCATCTTAACCAACAAAATGAGTTTTTTTTGAGGGGGGAGGGAGGGCTGGAGCAGTGGCTCAGTAGTTATGGTGCTTGCCTGGCATGCACAAGGATTCGGATTTATACCCCAGCACTATGTACACAACAAAGTGTCAGAGCAACAAAAACTACATGAAAAACTAAATAAAATTGATTCTCTCTTTCTCTCTCTCTCTCACTGCCCCTCTCTTTCTTTAAAAGAAAAAAAGAAGGGGACTTTTTCTAAATAGCATATAGTTGCCTCTTGTTTTTTAATCCATTCTGCTAATGTGTGCCTTTTCATTGAGGCATCAAGATCATTTAAACTCAGTGTTAGTGTGGGTTTTCGGTTTACTATTGTTTTTGTTTTTGCTATATTTTATCCTGTCTTGATTCTTATTAGTGGATTATACTTCTTTTTGAATTTCCTCTGTTTGTAGACTTTGGGAATTGGTTTTCAGTTCCTGCATGTACCATTTATCTTTGAGTTTTCTTTGTAGTGCTGGCTTGGTGCTCATGAATTCTTCTAGTTTATTCTTGTGGAAGATTTTTGTATCCCCTTAAATTTGAAACTGAGCTTTGCTGGCAATAGTAACTTTGGTTGGTAGTTGTTTTCTTTTACAGGTTCGAATATCTCATTCCAGACCCTCTGTGATTTTAGAGTCTGAGCTGAGAAAGCAAGAGTGAACCTTATTGTTTTGCCTCTTAATGTAATCTAGTATTTCTCTCATGCAACTTTTAATATTCTTATTTTTTATATCATGCATTTTGGTTATATATCTTGGAGAATTTCTCATTTGACTGGTCAATTTGGGGTACTTTAAACTTCCTGTATATGTATGTCTTACTCATTTCTGATATGGGAGACATTTTCTGTAACTGTCTCATTGAAAATGTTCCTTATGCCTTTAGTTTGTATCTCCATGTTATTCTTCTACCCCAGTGATTCTCAGATTTGGTCTTTTAAAACTGTCCCAGAGTTCTTATGTATTCTAATCATGTTATATAATTTTCCCCCTATTGCCTCTGTGTACTCAAGATCCTGTAGCCTGTCTTCAATGCCTGAAGTTCTGTCTTCAAGGGCTGAGATTCTATTTTCTATGCAACATAATATGTTAATAATGCCTTCAAGCAACTTGTTAAATTTGATTAATTGTGTCTTTCATTTCTGAGAGTTCTGCTTCTTTTTGCCATTGCTAATTCTTTATTAAAGTGGTCTTTCATCTCCTGTAATTGCTCTCTTAATTCCTTAGATATTGTTTAAGTTCACTGAATACTTTTATAATCAGATTTTAAAAAAATTGTATTTCCTCTGGGTTTTTGTCCACCTTAATATTGTGGGATCCTTTGTTGGGGGATTGTGGATTTTGAGGAGAGGTTTGCTTACCTGTTTTCTCATTGTTTCTGAGCTTCTGGTCTTGCACATCAACTGAGGTAGATTCTTCTATATGTTTTTGGTTTCATTTGTTTGTGTGTTCCTGTACTTTTGTGTGTAATCATCTTATTTGTTCTTGGAGTTCTCCCTTTTGGTATATGAGTAGATGCCAAAGAGAGGGATCTGAGTTTACTCTCTGGTTATTCCTCCTTGGGTCCTTATTGATGATTTGGGGCTTTTGTCTCCTCACTTCTCTGAGTTGGAATAATGTCAGGAAATGTTTAGTTAAGTAGCAGAGTCTCCAACCTGTAAACTTTTAGAATCCCTGTAAGTTTCCAGCACCTCACACAGAATGGGCATAAAATAAACAATGGTAAGAACTATTGTAAGCAACAACAATAAACAGTGTTAAAATAAATACCCAGATCCTCTTTCATATCCACAACAGTAATGACTGAATTAGCATTAATGGTGGAGTCAGCCAATTAGTTCTTAAGATTGTATAAATACAGTTAAGTAGGGGAAAAGGAAATATGTTAGGAAGTTAGAAAATTAGAAAATACTTTACTACTTCAAAATGTAATTAAGAAAATACAGAAGAAAAGTTAAAGTTAACAGGTGATATTTATATAGAAGAAGAGAAAACTAGAAGCAACAAGGTATTGGGTGAGAGGGAATCTGGCCATTGGCAGAAGAAGATAAGATCAAAAAATAAAAGAAATAAACAATACAGAATCAAATTAAGGTATACAATCAAAAAATCATGAACCTTCACAAGACAATACTAGGAAAAGATCATTACATTTTTTAAAATTCTAAATATGAGAGAAAAAGAGACAAATGAGTGTCAGTATAGCCAGAATTCACGGGTAAGCACACACACACACACACACACAGAGAGAGAGAGAGAGAGACAAAGAGAAGGAATCATCATCATCATCATCATCATCATCATCATCTTGGTGAAGACTGTAGGAACTTCTCCACTGAGGTGTTTAAAGTACTTGAAAGAAATGAGTGGTCATTGACTATGTCCAATAGTCTTTCTTTGTAATTTTTTCTTGATTTATATACCAATGGAGAAATCAAGAGGTAAGAGATGTTAACCCATTCCTGTTTTTGTGATGCTCCCTGGGTTAGCAGGTGGAGCAGCCTAAGTTTGAAGGTAGTTGATACAGTACTTGGTTTTCCTTCTCAGAATTAGGAAGTGAGATAAGATTGGATGTACAGTCAGTTTGAATTTTGACCGTTTGGACCAGTTCAGTACATTCCCAGGGTATTTCATTTTGTGAGGGAAGGTCCAGCAGGAGATGCTGAGGTCCCATCAGGCCTCAGGTCTAATCAGGCTTTATTGGGTGGAGGGTCTTCTTTGGGGAAACTAGATTGACCTACCCCAAGGGCCAATCAATTCTGTGGGTCTGATTATCAAGAGCATCCCAAGAAATACAATTGTGGAGTAGTGGGGGTCACTCCTCCACTCACTGATGCCCTGGAGCTCAGCCTTGGGATTAGCACCTGAGTGTATTCACCCTGCCTACTTGCGTTCTCAGTCAGCTTCAGCTGATCACCTGTGCTGCCAGACACAAAGGGTCCCCTTTGCCCTTCTGACTCAAATCCTCCTGGGTACAGTCTAATTTGCTCTAGTGTCTCACACTTTGTGTTGGTTTCTCACACATTCCATTAGGTGCAGTCTAGCTCCCTCAATAGGCACCTGCCAGGACATTTTGCCTGTGTGTTTGTGTTTCTGATGTTCCAGGTCCCATGGATGGACACTCTCCCTAAGATGGTTCCCACCTCAGATCCCTGCAGCCAATACAGATACAGAGTGACCATTTTAAGCACCCAAGCATGCTTTTTAAGCACCAGCAGGTAGTGCAACCTCTGGGTCAGATAAGTTTAGACAGAGTGTATGATCTCAGGTTTCTGCATTCTAAGACACACCACAGCACAGTTTGGAATGCAGCTTCCTCTATGTCCCCTCCCTTTGTCTGTGATAAATCTGCTCCAATGGATGCTGGTAGAATGGTTTCTTCTTTGTTTATTATACTCAAATTTATGCGTCTATAATCCACTCTGAGCATCCAGTATTAAAATTTAGCAAAATCCCTCTTTTACCCACCTCACTGAGAAGCTGTACATTGAGTTTTGGTCTCGTGCAACAGTGCAGCTTGCAATACAGTTTCTTCCTCTCCATCATCTTCCCAGAAACCCCCTGAGCTCAGTTTTGACTGTATTGAATACAGTGAGAATACTGCATACGTACACATGCTCACCCATATGCATGCACACATACATGTGCACACACAGCATGCACACACACACACACTTCTTAACTTTTTGACCCTTGCTTTGACAATATACCATGTATTTATCTTCAATGAAATCCTTACATGTTTATATAGTTCTTAATCCCAGACTCATTCATGAAGCATTTTCCATGCAAAAAAAAATTAACAGCAAGTACAAGTAAAGAGCTGTAACAATATGCCAAATACAATGTAGTTAGAATGATTAAAGATTCCTTACTCTCTTCTTCATCTATTTATCATTTATCATGCAATAGGTAAATAAAAATAACTTCAAATATTACTTAGATACACACATCTTATTTAAGTCAAAATATTTGAGCAGAGATTGGCAAGTGTTTTATTTAAGATCCAGACAGTAAATATTCTGTGAACTATAAGGTCTTTATCAAAACTACTCAACTCTGCCAATATAGTAAAATGCTTCAGCTATAGTTTTCTAATTACTGTATTAGAGTGTTCTTAATCAGGTGAGTGTTATATTTGGGAAAATTTGGAATAGGACAAACTTTGAATTATAGTCAAATATTTTAATTTATTAAAGCAGTTTCCATAAGATTATAATTATCAAGTCCATTGCTTGCAAACCACTTGTCTCTAGAGATTATGCGAAGCCCAAAGCAAATGCATCAAGTGATAAAACTTAGTGAGAAAGTGTTTGTTGGTATAAAAGAAAATAGAGAATTCATGTTATCAACAGAGTTGAAAGATATATAGAATTCAGTATTTAAAATTTATACTTATGTAACAGAAATCATAAATAAATTTCATAAAAGTATACAATATTGTATTCAAGAATATCCTCTATTATAATGTAAGGTCACCTTAATTTCCATTTCTCAAAAGCATAGCATATAATGTTAAAGAGCAGACATACATCTTAGGTATCTCAGAAAGTATCACTACATACTAATTATCCAAATTCCAAAGCACAAGGAACACTTGTGACATGGCAGTTTATAATAGCATAGTAGCTGTGTTCTAAACAAAACCTGGACTTCCATCTTCCTCTTCCAAGTTGGAAGAGGCAGATCAATGTGGTGGGAAAAGAGAGATAGGCTGACCTGAACAGTAAGTTTACAAAAGGAGAGGATATAGAGTTCCTTTACAAGATATATTATCTATTATGAGTTTGTTATGTTAAGTTCCCTTTTTATTTCTAAGAAGGTCAAAATTCTCCTGGTGACATATTTCTAACAACTGAGAATCAGATGTTTGGGGTTGTCTATTTATGGTGACCCATTTTCTCAGTAAATATTTCCTACTTCTAGTGAAAACATTAATCAAGGTCTGACTTATGGAGATCTTGTTGGGAAGGTCATCAACATTCAAATGAGGGTGAAATTTTCCAATATCAATACTTTATATTAGTAAGAGTGAAATAACTGAATAACCTAACCAGCAGTGTTTTCTAAAGATCATGATCTTGATGGTTAGTCTTTATCTTTACAACTGAAATTTCTCAAACTGGATATTATTTGCTTTGTTTTCCATCTTTTTCTCATTGTGTGACCTTTGTTAGTAGTGAATTTGGTCATTGGTGATTGCTATATTCCAACATAATTAGTGTGAAACTCCAGTATCTCATAAGGCCATAACTATCCCATTACATCATTTAAAGATGCACTTAGGAAAATGTCATCAAAATTTGCCCATGGGAAAAAATGTACAATTGTTTGGTTACAGCTGCATAAAAACAAATCTAAAATTTTACGTGATTCTGTGGTCCCTAATCAGGGAGAAATCTGGACATTTAACCTCTCTGTATATTAATTCATTTTCCTATACAGTAAAGGAGATATTAATAACCTTACTTACTTTATGGCTTCAGAATAACAGATATGGTTCTTAATTCCTTTAAAATGTACAAGGTACACATATATATTTTGAAGTGTTTTTTGGTAATTTTGGACAAGAAAATATACATGGTAAATATATGCAATGAAAATATAATAAAAATTTCAAATTACATTTTCTATTTGTCTTAGCTTGTGTTCTTCAGAAAACATAAATTGAGACAAGTTCCTGATATTACTGAGGAGATGATTCCTGGGCAGAGGATAGAAAGTCAATACAAGAGGTGGTTTTCAGATTGGTTAAAATTAACAGCAGTCCTCTCAGAACCTTCTCAAAACTATGTACATCTTGCCACAGATTGGTTTATCTACAGATTGAAAGAAGAGAGCATTAACCATTTGACTTCTGACTCCCATTCATCCAGGCTTGTCCAAAGAGCTAGACCCTTTCTATTACACTTCGGTTGTACATGAATGCGTGATCACGATTACTCAGGCTCCCAGAGTTAGTATCAAAGTCCCAGAAAGGAAAAGCCTGCCACTGAGGCGAAGTGCTCCCCAATTCCAACTACACAAAGCCAACTGCTAGAGAGACAGCTGATAGACAAACTGGGTTGAGTGAATTGGAGGGGGGAGTAGATTTATTACTGTTATTGTATTTCTGAAATTATTGAAAAAGCCATTAAAGAAATGTAATACCCTCCAAAGCCATAACTTAATATCTTCTTCTACCTTATTAGGAATGTTGATAGTATTGAAGATTCTGAAGTGTTGGTGCACATGTCTAGAGGAATAAAAATATCCTTGCCATGAATTTTAAGGAAAAGTAGGAAAAAAAGATAACAATCTTTGGTATTGGAAGATTTTCACAAAAACCATATAAAAGCATTAATAAGACAATGAAATATATAAAATTTTAAAATTGAAATAAATTGTTGACTTTTTTGACCATCAAAGTCAACATAAAAGTATGGCAAATACATCTGTAAATTTTTAAAGTGGTAATAATGCCAAAAATAGGACCTATTCATCCTTTGTAGACTACAAAACTGAATTAAATGAAAATTAAAAAAGATTTTAATTTTTACATAACAGAAACAATTTCTTGGGTATAAGAGTGAAAATATGACATTTTGACAGCTGAACAACTTTGTGTATTTAGAAATATCAAAGCAGTCTAATATACAGGAGGAGTGTGGATGAAAATGGTGGTTCCGAGTCAGTTGATCGTTTATGATTTTCTCTATTTTCTGCTTCCTCTTCTGTACTGGAATGCACTGTGTCTTGCAAGTTGACATTCCCAGTCTTCCTTAACAACTGGCTTCTGGATAGACTCAACCCACGAGAGACTCACAAAGAATTGGAGCACAAGTTCAAGGAATATCGAATGGATTTTTCCCCAATGAGATTTTTTTCATTCATGACTCAAGTTCCTTCTAGCTAACTCCAGGCCTGAGCTCTGATTCTTGTTTCTTCTCTTCAACCCTCATGAAGATAATTGATTTCCTCTTATTGCTAATTCCGAATTACCTGGCCTTCACATGTGAGACTTTCAGTTCTCCCAACACTTTTGCTAACTAATTCCCTAGATTAAATCCTCTATATTGGGGCTGGAGTGGTGGCTCAGCGGTCCATGGCACTTGCTTTCAAGCGTGAGAACTCTGCTAACTCCATCGAACACCACAACCACATATATAACTAAATGTTGGGACAACAAAGACAAGATGAAAAACTAAATAAAAATGGATTCTCTCTTTCATTCTCTCTCTCTCTCGCACAACCAATCCTACTTCCCACTCCAGTATGGACTCCTATTACCTAATCACACCTGAAAGAACCCTTTCCCCAAATAACGAGACATTCTGAGGTACTGGGGGTCAGATCTTCAATATATCACTTTAGGGGATACAAAACAACCCATTCCATTTTACCTGTCAAAGTTCACTTAGCTACCAAGGGAAGGAGCCAAGGAAGA
>PVKS010030869.1:0-23977 GCA_004027875.1 Aplodontia rufa
CAGCCTTGTCTTGTTCCTGAATTCAGTGGAAATGCTTTCAGTCTTTCTCCATTGAGGATAATGTTGGCTTTGGGTCTGTCATAAATAGTCTGACATAGTTAAAGTATCTTCCCTTGATCCCTATCTTTTCCAGAGTTTTGAGCATAAAGTGATGTTGAATTTTATCAAATGCCTTCTCTGCATCAATTGAGATGATTATATGATTTTTGTTTTTAATTCTGTTTATTTGGTGAATTACATTTATTGATTTGTGTATATTGAACCAGCCTTGTTTTCCTGGGATGAAGCTCATTTGATTATGATGTATTATCTTTTTAATGTGCTTTTGTATCCGATTAGCTAAAATTTTATTAAGGATTTTTGCATCAATGTTCATCAGGGAAATCGGTCTGTAGTTTTCTTTTCTTGACATGTCTTTGTTTGGTTTTGGTATCAATGAAATAGTTGCTTCATAAAAAGTGTTTGGGAGTGTTCCCACTCTATCAATTTCATGGAAGAGCTTGTAAGGTATTGGTGTTAGTTCTTCTGTGAAGGTTTGGTAGAATTCTGCCATATATCCATCCGGTCCTGGGCTTTTCTTTTTTGGAAGAGTTTTGATTGCTGCTTTGATTTTGCTATCTGTGATAGGTTGGTTTAGGTTTTCAATGTCCTCCTGTGTTAAAGAGGGGATGTCGTGTGTGTCCAAAAACCTGTCCATGTCCTCTAGATTATCAAACTTGGCAGAGTATAAATTTTCAAAATAGGTTCTGATAATCTTCTGTGTCTTGGATGAGTCTGTGGTGATATCCCCATTTTCATCTTTGATTTTTGTTGGATTTGCTTCATTTCGTTCTTCCTTTTAATGAGATTGGCAAGGGGTCTGTCAATTTTGTTAACTCTTTCAAAGAACCAACTCTTTGTTTTGTTAATAGATTGAATATCTTTTTTTGTTCTCAATTTCATTGATTTCAGCTCTGATTTTGGTGATTTCCTGACTTCTGTTAGTTTTGGGGTTGGATTGTTCCTCTTTTTGTAGTCATTTGAGTTGTAGCATAAGACTATTTATCTGGACTCTTCTAAATTCTTGATGTATGCACTCAGTGCTATAAATTTACATCTTAAGAATGCCTTCATACTGTCCCAGAGGTTTTGGTATGTTGTTTCCTCATTCTCATTCAATTCCAAGAACTTCTCAATTTCTGCTCTCATTTCCTCTTTTACCCATTCTTTGTTTAAGAGGGAATTATTCAATTTCCAAGTATTTGATTAGTTTCTGTTGTTTCTCTTGTTGTTGATTGCTAAGATCATAGCATTATGATCTGACAGAATACATGGGATTATATCCACTCTTTTATATTTGTTAAGATTATCTTGGTGAACTAGGATGTGTTCTACTTTTGAGAAGGATCCATGAGCCGCTGAGAAGAAGGTAAATTCAGCTGTCTTAGGATGGAATATGCTGTAGATGTCTGTTAAGTCCAATTGATTAATAGAGTTGTTCAGATTGGAGATGTCTTTATTGATTTTTTGTTTTGATGATCTATCTAGAGTTGATAGTGGTGTGTTGAAGTCCCCCAGAATTATTGTGTTAGTATCAATGAGGGGATTAATGTCCTTAAGTATTTTTCCTTATATTTGTGGGGGGTTGTAATTGGGTGCATAAATGTTAATTATTGCTATATCTTCTGGATGGACTGTCTCTTTTAGTATGATAAAGTGACCCATGACCCTCTTTGTCCTTTCTGACTAGTTTTAGTTGGAAATTGATTTTATCAGAAATTAGAATCGCCACGCCAGCTTGCATTTTTGGGCTGCAGGACTCGTAGACATTTTGCCATCCTTTCACTTTCAGCCTGTGTCTATTTTTGAGTGCCAAATGTGTCTCTTGCAGGCAACATATTGTTGGATTTTGTTTTTTGATCCAGTTGGCCAGTCTGTGTCTTTTAATTGGGGCACTGAGACCATTTACATTCAAAGTTAGAATAGATATGGAGGCTGAGTCTCAAACTTTGTAACAATTACAGAGTTTTGAGTCATCTTGGAAGACAGTTCATGTATAATATGGTTATTGACTTGCTCTTGTTTAAGAATTTAGGGTATCATTAGCATTTTCGTCTGAATGGAGAATATTCTTGAGAATACTCTTTAGTGCAGGATTTGTGTTCATGTATCTTGCTAGCTTGAGTTTATGGTTGAAGTATTTAATTTCCCCATCACATTTGCAGCTGAGTTTTATAGGCTATATTATCTTTGGGTGGAAGCTGCTATTTTTCAACACTTGAAAGATATTGTTCCAAGCTCTTCTGGCCTTCATTGTTTGCTCTGAAAAATCCATAGTGATCTGAATTGGTTTGCCTCTGAATGTGTTTTGGAGCTTTTCTCTAGCTGCTTTTAGAATTCTCTCTTTAATTTTTGTGTTATTCATTTTGTATATGATATGTCTTGGTGAATTTCTCATTTGATTATGCCTGTTTGGTGTTCTATAAGCATCTTGGATGTGATATTCTGGATCAATTGTAAGATGAGGGAAGTTCTTGTTTATGATTTTGCTTAAAATGTTCTTAATACCTCTTGTTTGCTGTTTGGAGTTTTCCTCCAGGCTAAGGATTCCCAGATTATTCCTCCTCATCTCATCAAATATTATTTGGAAGTTCTGATCATGTAATGTAAGTTTCTTATCTTGTTTATCCTCTTTGAGTTTGACATTGCTTAGCCAATCTTCATTATCTGATGTTCGTTCTTTAAGAGCTGAAGTTCTATTTTCAGTGGAGTATAGTCTGGTGTTGGTATCTTCCAGTGAAGATTTGATTTGGTTAACCGTGTTTTTCAATGCTGATAGCTCTGCTACTTCTCTTTTCAGAATGTCTAATTCTTTGTATAGCTGATCTTTCATCTCATGGAATTGCTCCCTTATTTCCTTATAAAAGTTGTCTCTCATTTCTTGAAGTTGTTCTCTGATCTATTTCCTTATATCTTCTCTCAACTCTTTGATTGAATTACTAATCCTAATGTTGATACAATATCTTTGGTTTTCATCTTGGGCCCCAATTATGGGATCCTTTGGTGGAGAGCTGTGAGGTTGAGTAGGAGAGTTATTTCCCCTTTTCCTCATTTTCAGAAGCAGAGAGTGTGTCTTGGAGTTCAACCTTGTTACTCTTGGTGAAGTAATTGGAGATTCTTATGATTTTGCTTGGTTGTGATGGGGAGCTATTTGATCAAGTCAGAGCTAAAGATGCCAGACCGGTCTGTGAGAACTTGAGAGCCTATAGGTGCAGATACTAATCCGTTTCAACTAAAACAGATGTGGTGATGACTAGCCCCAATAGTAGCAGTTTTCTTTGAGAGGGATGTCACAATATATTATGATAGCAAGCAAGTGCCCGTTTTGAAGAGTGTCTGTTTCTTCAGATAGCAGGGTTTCGTGGGAATCCACGTCCACTCCTGCAGTGTGAAGTGTTTCTCAGGAGAGTCTCAGAGTCACTGGTGGTAGCCATGTTCAGTCCTCACCTTCATTAGTCAGTAGATTATCTTGGGTGTTACTGGAGCTGTCCTTTGAATCTCACATCTGACACTAAACTTGATTGTCTTCAAGTTGAATTAACTTCTCACTTGTGGTTTAGTCTATATCCAGCCCAGGGCTGTGTTCCAAACCTGGGATTCTCTAAGTTTGCTGCAGGGCCAGAAAGATCAGCATTCCCTGGCAGCTGGATTGAGATTTGCACATTGATGTATCTTTGTACTTGGACAATTAATTAATCTCTATGTACCTTTATTTCTTTGTCTATAAAATGAAAATCACATCAGGAGACTTTACCATTTTCTATGATTTCTGTATTTTGTGAACCTACATGTGCAAAAGATTGCTTGGGACATTGCTTTACCCTTAATAAATTTTTTCAGTAAGTCTTATCTAATAATTATATCTAATATTTTGAAATATAACCTATTCTCTAAGGACAAAGTCAAGCTTTTTTGTTTATTTCTTTGTTTTTATACCAGGAATTGGACCCATGGATGTTTAAGCACTAAGCCACACTCCCAGCCATTTCTTATTTTTTTTATGTTGAGACAGGGCCTTAGTTGCCTAGGGCTACAATAAGTTGCTGAGGCTGGCCTCAAACTTGGAATCTTCCTTCCTCAGCCTCCCAAGATGCTGGTATTACAGGAATGCACCATCACACTGGGTCCAAGTAAAATACTAACTGTTTATTTTGGGGCTTAAATCTCAGATAGGTACCTGTTTAATATTTGATTAGTACATTGCCATATTGATTATCTCCAAGGAGGGAATAGGGCCATGAGGATTAATCTCCCTCTGAAAATTAAAGTGTAGGTTATTTATAAATCAGAGTGCAAAGAAAGTATTTTACATCTTGAATCCTGCCAGGATTAATATGAATGACTTCCTTCATGCTTAAAATATTATGCTTTCAATAGTATATTTACTATACAGAGTCTGTTTGTGATATTACTTTGTGTTTACCACATTGACTCTTTACATGAGTGGCTGCCTTCTAGAATGTTCTGCCACAGATTTTGATTTCATGATCAAAATCAAAATCAAATGGAATTCTTCTATTGTATCTTTAATATTGAATGCAGAACCCCACCAGAGGCAATCCAAGCAACCTCTGTGGACAGATCAAGACCTCAGGTCTGGGGACCTCAGGCACATGCAGGGCACCTGTGCCCAGGTCCCCTAAGTACCCTGATTCTGAATCCCCCAGTCTCTGTGTGTGTAGTCACCCAGACGCAGCCCTTCCTGCCAGGTCCAGACATATTGGGCCCGTTTTCACTGCCAAGGATCCCAGGTTCTGTCATGAAATGCAGAGGGCCATTATGGCCCAACATGAGACCTCAGAATCCAGTAAAGCACCCTGGCTGCTACATTTCTACAATACAGTAGACTGCAATACACCCCCAAAAGATTCCAGATCAATGTACTAGGGCCTAGATCCATACGGTACAGCTAAATGAGGTTCCAGGAATATGCAGCTTTCTGGAAAATGGTGATAATCAGAGGAGTGGTGTTTATCCAACCCTTTGACAAGCAAGGAAGAAGTAGCTCCAAATCTGCCTGCAATCACCACAGGGAAACTCAGTTCAAAGATCCAGAAGAAGATTATTTAAAAAGAGGAATCAAAATAAAAATGGTTCACCTCAAGCCCACAACTCCCAATCCAAGGAACACAAAGACAGGGAGTAGGATAAAAACCTAGAAATGATCATCAACAATCTGATTACTAAAACAAACAATGAACTAAAAAAAATTTAATCAAGGGACTAAGTGAGGAAACTCAAGAGATGAAAACTCAATTATCAAAGAAATAGACATATTGATAAAGGAAGTAACAGAGCTAAAATCTTCAGTCAATCACATCAGAATGATGATTGAATAATTTAATAATAGACTAATAACCCTTATAGAAAACAGAATCTCAGCTCTGGAACAAAGAACTTCCAACAAATAAGACATATTGAGTAAGCTTGAGCTCATGGATGACAAAAAAGAAAAAAAATTCATATAAAATGAACAGAATTTTCAAAAATGTCTGGGGTGAAATCATAAGAAATAATCTGAGAATAATTGAGATACAGGAAGAAATCAGGTTCCTGCCAACCAGGAACCATATATAGGACACCCAACAGGCCTAATCAAATGGGAAGTTCTCCAAGACACATCATCTTCAAAATAAATAACAAGGAAAGAATATTAAGAGAGGCAATAGATAAGTGCCAAATCACATTAAGAGGCAAACCGCTTAGGATCATATCTGACTTTTCAGCTCAGATACTAGAAGCAAGAAGATCCTGCAAAGAGTCATTCAATGTCTGAATTATCACAACCTGCAGCCAAGAATACTATACCCAGCAAAAGTCAGCTTAAAATTCAATTGGAAAGTAGGAACATTTCATAATAAGTTCAAACTTGTAGGATTCATGAACAGAAAACCAGCAATAAAAAAAAAATCCTCAAAGATAAACTCCAGAAAGAAGAACAAGCAAACGCTCCTCAAAACCCACAAACAGGAAATTCAATAAAACTGTACAAGCAGACAAGCAGGAAGGCACAGAACTCCCTTATAAAACATGGTGAATATGAACCACAACCACACAACTATCCTAACACTGAACGTCAATGGTCTCAAGGCACCAATGAAAAATGACAGATTATCAGATTGTATCAAAAAACAAAATCCTACAATATACTGCTGACAGGAGACATAACTTACAGACAATGATATCCATAGACTGAGAGTGAAAGGTTGGAAAATATTCTACCAGGTGTGTGGAACAAGAAAGCAAGCTAGAATTGCAATACTCATATCAGAAAAAGTAGAATTCAAACATAATCAGAAGAGATAAAGAAGGCCACTACATCCTAGTAAAAGGAACAACACAACAGGAAGATATAACCATAGGAAATATATACTCTTAAAACATGGACTCTCCCAAGTATGTGGAAAAATTACTCAGTGACATAAAAACACTTGTGGATCTTAACACAATAATACTGAGTGACTTTAATACTCTATTGCCAATAAATAGACTGTCAAAACAAACAAACAAACAAACAAAAACAATAAAGAGATCACTGATCTAAAGGACTCCATAAAGCAATTGACTTAATAGAAATGTACAGAATATTTCACCCCATGTTGGCGGAGTATATCTGTTTATCAGTACATAGATCCTCTCCAAAATAGGTCATATTTTAGTTCAGAAAGGAAATCTGAGCAAATGTAAAAAAGAGATATTTTTCCATGTATTCTATCACATGATTCTGAGACCCTGGCAATTAACACTAAAAATCATAACTGAAAATACACATATACATGGGGATTGAATAATACTGTATTAAATGAAGAATGGATCAAAGAAGACATAAAATCAGAAATCAAGGAACTCTTAGAAGAGAATGAGAATGAAGACACAACATATTAAAACCTTTGGGACATCATGAAAGCTTTCTTAAGGAGAAAATGTATAGCACTGAGTTCTTACATTAAAAGACCAGGAGAGATCTCAAATAAATAAGCTTATATTCCACCTCAAATCACTACAAAAGGAAAACCAATCTAAGCCCAAAGCCACCAGAAGACAAGAAATAATCAAGATCACAGCTGAAATCAATGAAATAGAGAATAATAAAAGGATAAAAAGAATCAATGAAACAGCTAGTTTTTCAAAAGAGTAAACAAAATTGACAGACCCCCTAGCTAACCTCACTAAATGAAGGAGAGAATTAAAGTAAATCAACAAATATCACCAATGAAAAGGGAGTGACCATCACTGACCCCATGGATATCAAACAGATTATCAAAACCGAGAGCCTCATACAGTACAGTCATGTGCTTTACCACTTAGATACATTCTCAGGCTGGCCTCTAACTTATGATCTCCTGCCTCAGTCTTTTGAGTACCTAGGGTTACAAGAATGTACTACCATACTTGGATAAGTTGCATATATTTAATTTTATTTCATTTTCAGTATTTATTCAGTGTTTATTTACATATCTGCTTTCTCAGACAAAACATATTAGCTCATTCTATAATCACTCCCATATCTATAATAGATAGCACACACACTCCTGAATAAGTGTCCAATAAATGCTTATTGAAGTGAGCTGTACTTTCAAGATAAGATACTATCAAAAATAAAAAATGTTGTTGGTGTGCAAGTTCTTCAATTAAGGTACAACGGAAGAAGAAGACTGTTGAAGAACACACTGAATAATTTTAATATTATGGTGATTTGTTTGTTTTCCTAAGGGCAAAATAAACTCAGATGTCTGAAACTTGATTAAGATTCAAAAATGAAGTACAAAGAATTCATTCACTGAAAGGGGAAAGGAAATATGAATAATATGACTTTGAAGGTTCTTTGAGAGCATACAATCTAGCAGTTTTGTTCAAGGCACAGTCCTGAACAGAAAAGAAAATTACTCAATTCAAATCATTGTAAGGTTCAGATAGTAAGTAGCATTAAAGAGGCAAAGACGATAATCTATGGGAGTTCATATGGAGGTAGGTTTCAGGGGCAGGGTGCCATGTATTTGTGGGGAGAGTTCCCAATGCTGTAATCCACACAGCCACCCTAGTGCCTTGGTGATTTGGAAGGGGTTGTGGTCCAGATTTTCTGGCTGAACTACCTCCCCAGGCATATTCAGTCACACAGTTAAAAGCTACTGGCCACCATCATAGGATCAGAGTTTCATGGACCAAAACCAGGACACAGTCTATCAAGTCCTAATCTTCTTCTGAGAAAATTTGGAAAGCAAAATTTAAATAGAGAAGTTCACAAATGTATACATTCTTATAACCCACATGGGATTCTCTCTTCCCTCTTCCTCTTATTTTTTGGTCTCCTTTTACATACAGTTCAGTAGCTATGTGGTTTTCCACAGATGCTCCCTGAGTTAAAAAAATTTTGTTTAAGTTTTATTACCACAGTTTATATAATAACAATTTAAAGACTGTATATGTTTTATTAATCCATAAAACATTAAGGGAATACTAAGTTTTGTAGCTTTGCAGTTAGTGACCTAGAAGTCATTCTATATTTTGTCTTCTTTTCTCTTCTTAATATTTGAGTATCAAAAGTCACATCAATTCTACCCTGTCAGAGTCTGTCCCATCCCCTTAGTCGTAATGCATGTAATTTTAGCTCATGTCTGGATGAGTGCTGTAGTGCCTCAATGTCTGTCACTCTTAGTGACTCTTAATCTGCCCACTAAACTACCCAACATGTAACTGTCGGATTTTATCACATGCAAATACGGTAACATCACTCTGCTGTACGTCCTTCTTCATTGATTCTTTATGCCTCCTCTTCTTTTGTCAGAGCCTAGCCCTTCTAGTTCAGGTTTTACTTTACTTATATTCTTTATTAAAGTGTTGCCATTCCATGAAGCAGAAACCAGGATTAGACATCTATCATTCTTGTTCTCATACCTTGAATATTTTAGCTGATTGTTCTGTCTTCAACATATTTCTGGATTCCTTTGTGGATACATTATGCCCATTTTCCAATATATGCATACTTTTATTTATTATGGAATCCCTATTGAGCTTGTTCCTGCTATTAGGTGAGGCAATGGGAATACAATGCTGTGTAGACAGATCAGTCGCACACCGTGGGAGCATAACTTCTAGTTCCTGATGACAGACAATTAGCTCTGCTGGAATTAGTGTTCTGAATAACTGGTTGAGATTGGAAAGGCCCAGGAAGCAGGAGTGCTTGCTTACATACATGCTCCTGGTTCTGTTTCCAGACCTACCTTTTCAGGTGTCTAGTATGTTTCATGAAGGGAATAAGGGTGCCAGGAGCACAGTGTGCCTCCTGGGCCTGCACTCACTGCTCTAGTTGGATCTGGTCCTCTAAGAAGAAAGCCCTGTTAGTCACAGTATTTGTCCTTGTTGCTTCTAACTGAACTTGGACTCCTCCCTTATGCTTTATAACTTGGTCTGAATCTTCCAAGCGACTGACATGTGAGTTAGAGATTCATACATGATCCTTGGGCAATAGCTCAAACCTGATCCTCTTATTTTTGTTTCTTTGATTTACTCTCTGTACAATAATTCATTAGCTCCTTAAGACTAAATCAACTTCTTTTTCTTTGGGCAAAGGTTCACCAATACCATATAGTCCTTGGATTCTGTGTGTGAATCTGTATGTAACCTTACCTGTGGTATCCTGTTCTATTTAACTTTGGCCTCATGTTTAGTTCCAAACATTCACCATGCAAACTTTTCAATCACTTCACTGCTGTGGGCAATGTAATGTATTTGAAATATGGAGGATAGGCATTTTACCCTTTTCACTGCCCTTTCTGTTATTAATAATCACCATGACTTTTCAAAGTCTCACCCTTCTCTCTCCACCCGCCTCTCCCTGGAAGTGTCCTGTCTCCTGTCTAATTAATGACCATAGTTTACAGACAGTGCAGCTGTCTACACATATGGTTCATTACCCTTAAGACAGAAAACGATGTAAGAGTTGAAGGTTTCTTTCTCAGGGTTCTTTGGGCAACTATGAAGGATGAAATCATTAACGTGACTTTTAACTAAAACAGGGCCTTGTATTATTGCACCATCCTTCTGTCATCCTAGTGCACCCACTCGAGGCATTATGGCTTTTAAATCAGGGTTTATTGGTTTGTGTTTATAGCCACATTTGCTTGGCGCCAGAGAGAACCGAAAAATAATAATAAAACAGTTTACATTGTATCTGAGCTTTCTAAATGTCTCACATTTGGGGTGAACTAACAGCAATAAAAGAAATTAATTAGGAAAAACAATCTCAGTTCTTTCCTAGGAAGAGCACAGGCTGATTATTGGAGCACTGGACATTTTTCAGAGAATGGTGACATTCAAAAGCCTAAAAAGCAGATTTCTTTGGTGCTTCTAAGTTGCTTTCATTTGTTCATGTGAAACATATGTATTGATATTGTTGGCCAGATTCCAATCTAGGTACTACAGTACTAGTGTTGAAGAAATATTCCTTACTCCCTAAGAAAGTAGGAGATCACTTTGCTGTTTGAGTACTAACAGGATAAGATTCTTTTGACTGCTTCTCTGTCTAGCTGGCTTCCACCGTCTTACAGGAATCCCTGATGATAGTGGCATTAAACAGCCTCCTTCAAGACTCTGCTTTTAGTGTCTGCTGTCCTTCAAGGTGGCCTATGTCTGCTGACATGTGGCTCCATTGGCTAAGATCCACAGCCAGATCCTGAGCGATGATGGAGGTTCAGTGCCACAATCATCTGCCTCCCCACATGCCTGTGTTCCCTGGGGTGGCCCTGAGAACCAGGTGCAGGTCAAGAATCATATTGTCCTTCACTGTGTTGTTATTGTTCTATTTCTATGCCCTTCAAAAGTTTATTATCATTGTTGTTGTTGTTGTTTAAAGGCAATTTTAAACTTTCCATTCTGATAGAATTTTGTCACTCTATGAGCTCCTGCTCATGGTCTGGGAGTTCAGATCTCATTATCTGCTCCGTTTCCCATCTTACATTTGTTATTTTTCTCTTGGCTTATCATTTAACTAAAGTTTTCAAAATTGAGCTTCTCACTGGGGTGTGGGCGATGTGGAGATAATTCTGCTCTAAGCACATATATGCATATCATATTGTTACTTTACATGCATTTATGATTGTACAATAACTCAGCTCCTTAATAAAAAAAAATCAAGCTTCTCCGATCCTAAAAGGGTCTATAGATAGATGTCATGAAATCTACAGGCTTCCTGGAATTGTAACAAAAAATAGTTCTATGTAGGAGAGAGTTCTTGGCTTGTTTCACATTCTCAAAGTGACTCTAAAATGTATTCTAGTTATAATTTGAACTTCTGTTTTCATTCTACATTTTTATCTTTCTCTCATCAGTTACCATAGCATGACATTCACAGTCATATAAATACAAATCACTCTTAAGTTGTACCTCCAATTACAACTCCCTCCCTTAGACCTACAGGACATCTTCCTCTTTGGAGTCTCATAGGGCACTCATGTCCAAGCTGACCTATTGTTTAACTTTCACCACGTTTTCTCATTCATCATTTTTTATCACCTGCCTCCTCTGATGTTTCTGGATAATACTGTCCCCAGCCAAGATGGATAAGTGAGATGACATGAGCTTACCTCTTTCTCTTACCATTGCTTTATACCAGTTTGGAAATACCACATATTGTGCTCATTTTTTTTATCTGTACCACATAATCTTACCTGTGTGTCCTCTGCTACTGCCTTACTTAAAAACCTTTTAAAACTCTAAGCTTCTTAGCTGCTCTGCCCGTCTCTGTTTTTGACATCTTCCACAGTGTCTTCTACGTAGAAGCCAGAGAGCTCTTTCTAAAATGAATATGCAACCTCATAATTTCTTTCTTTAATTATTTTATTGTTTTTTATTTGCTTTTTTTTCAGAGAGAGAGGGACAGTGAGAGAGAGAGAGAGAGGAAGAGAGAATCAATTGTATTTAGTTTCTCATCTAGCTTTTTTTGCTCTGACACTTCTATGTGTATGTTGTGCTGGGATTCAAACCCACATCCTTGAGCATGCCAGCAAGCACTGTAACTGTTAAGCCACTGCTCCAGCCCCTCAGTTCTTTATTTAAATTACTTTCCTGCCCATGTTTCCTACAGGGTGGGATAAAGTGAAAATTTCATTAGCATGATCCACACTGCATCCCATGACCTGATTCAGACCAGCTTCTGAAACTCATCTTTTGACTACTTCTTGTGTATATTGATGTTTCCTATGTTTAATGTCTTTTTTTTGTAACTGCATGTACAGTGCCCTGCCACTAAGATTGGCTGTCATTTTTTCATTTCTTGACTTATGTCAGACTATATATTATGCTTTGGTAAAGAATGTTAGCATGTGTCTTGAAACTGCTTGCATTGCTAGCATGACTTATTTAGTGTTTCTACCACCACCACCAACACAAAAAGAGCATGCCAAGTCTGTCCTGCTGACCCTGAGTGGCGGAGGATGAACAAGTGGAGCAGAATTGCCCTGGCTGTTTCTCCAGCCAAACACTCTTTACAGCAGAGTTCCTGCAAATGTATGAGCAAGTACAGACACCATAACCAGAGTCTCATAGCTTATTTTTGTGTACTTCTGAGTTCTGGTGTAGTCTATTACACAGCAAAAGCAAGCAGATACATCTCCATAAATCTTTCTTCACTGTGGACCTATTTAACAGCTAAGTGCAACACATAAATACAAACTTCATAACTTTTGCTCTTAATATTCTTCACCTTGATTTTCTTTAAATTCTTGTCCACATAGTGAATTCCTACTCCTCCTCTGAGTTTCAAATCAACCATTGATTTTTTCATGAAGTTTCCTGTAAATCTGCCAAGAAGATTGTCATTGTTTTTCCTTTTGCCATGCAGCACTTTGTATGTATTAACATATATATTTACATGTTATTACATATCTTGTCCCCATTGTATATCTGAACAACCAAAGGGCAGGGATGCCTTTTAGTTAATTTTGGGCAAGATCAGGAAAATCTTCATAAAGAAAGACATACTTAACTTGAGCAAAGAAGTATGACGGTGAACAGGTAGATAGGAAGTCCAGCAGGAGGACCTTTATCAGGGGCCAGATATAGTAGAAATGGTGAATAAATAATTATATTTTCCTTTATTTTCCTCCTTCTTCCTGGGTACAATGGAACCTATTATTAGGTGTAGTGAGAACTATTCCAAAGGCTTGGTTCTGGCCATGCCCTGAAACACTGTGCTTTTCTTCCCTCTGGGCATAAAATCCATGTGCTGCATGGTTAACACCTGCTTTGCTCTGGGCATTCTGTCCAGCTGTCCAGTATGTGAGAGATGGTGACATTTACAACTGTTACAACGCAATTGTCCTGGCTGCCTTCCACAGTATAGTCCAGGTCCAAGTGGCTACCATCTGGCAGGACATCTGCTCAGCCACTGGGAAGGCTTTGGATGCAGCAACATGCCCACAGAGAAGACATTGCACTCTGCCCTTTGGGGGAGGAGAACACATCACATTTCCACCCACACAAGAGTAGCACAAAGAAAAGGAACTCAAAGCAGGGTGGGGGGGGGGCGGCAGGGAGAATTCCATTGTGGAAATGATCCTTCATAGCTTTCAGAACTGAGGCCCTTGACAATATGTTTCGAATGCATCTGATGAGAGCATGGCCTTTGGAGCCAGACTGATTAGGTTCCAGTCCTGGCTGCATCACTTTTTTGTGTGACCTTGAAACAAGTTACTTAACTTAAGTCTCCTACTAAGAGTATCTTCAATAGATATCCTATATTTATTTTTAAACATCTCTTTGAGTATTGATCACTACTTTGGAGTTTTTTTAATTCTGAGGCTGCCCAGCATGTCATTACAGTCTCATTAAATGATATTCAGGTCCTATACCATTTGATACTTGCCTTATACTATAGCCATGCTGAATGCCTGTATTTCCCTCTATCTGTGATGTTTGCTGGAACCTCTGGACATGTGCACATGCATATTCTATCTACTGGTAATCTCATTTCCTCTTCATTTCAGACATCTTTCAAATGTCATTTTTTTTTTCCTGGAAGCCATTCTTGATTCCTTGCACTCTGCCCTTTGTGGGAGGAGAACACATATTGCTATAACTCTCTGTACTTTCTATGTGGATGGTTGAATGGATGAAGTGCATATGCACCTGATCTACTACTCTCATTTATTGAATTAATAAACAGTAAGATGCTGCATTTTATTACCTTTCTAGATAAACAGAAACATCTCCTGGTTCGTGTTTAGATGTCAATTTTGGCTAAGAACACAGAGAAACGAAAACCCCATCCTACAGAAGGAGATTCGAACAATCATATGCTACATTCACATTCCAGTCTCTGCAAGTCTGTTATATACAGCAAAATAACCAATTGGAAAGGGCTGTATTCAGGAAATTGATGTTATTGATTCAATATAAAGATTTGCTTGGCTGACTCCGAGTATGTTTAAACTGACTTTTTTAGATATAATTGTGGGTGCATGCAGTCTCTGGATTTAGGAATAAAGATTAAGCTAGTTGGCCTCTAGAAACCCTTCCTTTTTTCTTTAGATGAGTCTACACATGATCTTAGTTAGATAAGCTGTCTAATTTATGTAATTTGAAGAACTACATAGAGTTAACTGTCCAGAAACAAGTCACTTTCCAACCTGAGATTAGACCCAAGATTCTTATCACTCTTGTCAGTGCTCGAGTAAATTATAGCTCCACAAAGTTTTTGTAGAAAGATAACCTTGTTCAATGAAATGAATAATATCTTAATCCATGCAATTAAATAATAATAAACATTAATTTACTTGTTCATTTGACAGACATTTCTTGCTTAGTTAATATGCACTAAACAAGTGTTTGTTGAAAAATATTCAGTAACAATCAGTGACCAAAACAAATTCATTCTTTCCCTTTAGGACTTTTGTTATGGTTTGCGTATGAGGTGTCCCTCAAAAGCTCACATGTGACAATTTGGGAAGGCTGAGATGAGATAATTGGGACATAAAGGCCTTAACCCAATTAGTGAGTGGTAACTGTAAGCTGAAAGCAGTGGGTAATTTGGGGGTGTGACTTTGGGGTATATATTTTTCATCTGACATGGAGTTGCTCTCTCTGCTCTGCTTCACAATGTGATGCCTTGAGCTCCCTGTCCTCTGGAGCCACATCGGCAGCCATGATGTACAGCCTCACCTAGAGACCCAAAGAAAGGAGTGAGCTTTCTCTGGACACACACCTCTGAAATTGTGAGCCCCTAAATAAACCTTTTCTTTGTAAAATTATTCTTGTCAGGTCCTTGTGTCACAACAGAGCAAAGATGACTAAAACAGAAATTGGGATTGAGAAGTGGGGTCATTGCTGTGACTAACCTGACCTTGTCATTCAGAAACTTTTGGAGATTTTTGAAATTTGTGGGAAGAATTTTGAGATGCTTGGCAGTGTAAGCTGGGGATTTTTTGATTGTTGTAAGTGAAGCCTAGTGGGTGATTCTGGTGCTCAGAAGTCCAGAATGCCTGTAGGACTGTGCTAATTAAAGACAGGGCTCAAAAGATTTCAAAGAAGGAGGACTCCTTTGGAAACTGGAGTTGAGGCCATTCATATTATGTTCTGGCTGAAAAGTTGTTTACATTTTGCCAGTGTCTGGAGACTTTCTCTGAGCATGATTTTAAAGATAATGTACTTCTTTTTTTTATTTTTGAACAACCATACAAGTTTTTAACAAAATAATATAAAATATGAATATGTACAGATTCTGGGTATTACAATTACCCCCAGGAGTGCCCCCCCAATTACCCACCCTTATCCCTCCTGTCCCCTTCCCACAATATCTCTAAAAAAGGATTATGTTGTATAGCATTACATCTTATCTGGATTTAACACATGATAATAGACCAACTTTCTCACTGGCCAGGGTCTAATCCCAACCTCCACAGATGAGTGGAGACAGTTGACTCTTAGTTCTCTGGGTTAAGCTGATTTTACTCAGCATAATTTCTTCCATAGCCATCCATTTATCTTCAAAGGCTGCAATATCATTGTTTCTAATTGCTGTGTAAAATTCCATGGTATAAATGTACCACAGCGTTTGGATCCATTCATCCAGTGAGGGACATCTGGTACTTCTTAATCTGGCAGAAAAATTTTCCGGGTAGAGTAGCATTCAGACAGTGGCCTGGGTGTTACTGGCAGCTTTTAGCCAAGATTATGGTGATATTCAAGACCAGAAAACAGAGGAGAAATATTTGAAAAACTTGGACTTGAAAAATGGGAGTAAAACTGAGGCCAAGGAAGTGGCTGTTAAAATCACCACCACTAAAGAGGTTAAAACTGCCCAGAGGCAATAAGAAAGATAGCTGGAGGGCATCTCAGGAATTGACAATACCACACCCATCTCAACCTCAAAGGAGCAAAAATTCCTTTGAGAAGAGACCAATGGGGAACCCTGCTTACAAATGGGGGCATAAAAAGCTTTTTCAATATGCTCAGATATTCAGTCACTCAGGGGTTGCTGCAGCCATGGTCCTTGGAGATTTGGCTAGTGATCAAGACAGTGGCAGACCTTGGAGTCAACCACGTGGTGTTGGTTCTGCAGGATTACCAGATGCTGGAGTGAGGGGGTCATGGAGGCTTCCACTGAGATTTCAAAGGAAGGCCTTGAAGGCCAGCCAATGTACCCCAGGGTTGGAGTCCCTATGGGCAGCCCCTGAGAGGGTGATGCCCAGAGATGTGAGAAGGAAGCTAAAGCTTCAGTGGAGACCCCCAAGATTAAGAAATGCTAGTACCTTGGAATGACCACTGAGGAAAGCTACAGAAATTGAACACAAGCCAACAGAGAGGTCATGTGGAATGCAACCAGCAAGGCCATAGGGGCAGAGTTACAGGAGTCTTTTTTAGAGATCAACATGATGACATAGGCTCCATGTGCTGGACATGGAACTATAGGACTTGTGTGTCCAGCTAGATTTCATACTTCTTTTGATTCCATCCCTTTATTTATGTTCTATCTGGTTAATGGAAATATTTCCTATATGTCTTTATATATTGGACATATATAATTTATTCTGTTTTTTCTTTTATTTTTTTTAACAGAGGTTAATATTTATTTTGCCTTGAGTCTTAGAGGAGACTTTGGACTTAGAGTTTTGTGCAATCTTGGAACTATTGATAGTATGGGGACTGTTGAAAATGTACTAACGTATTTTTTTTGTCAGATTGTAATGAGATTTTGAGGGCAAGGGGAAGAATGTTATAGTTTGAATGTGAGGTGTCCCCCAAAAGCTCATGTGTAAGAATTTGGGAAGGCAGAGATGAGATAATCGGGATATAAAAGCTTTAATGCAATCAGTGAGTTAATCCCTTATTTTAACTGGCAATTGTAGGCTGATAGGGTGTGGCTGGAAGAAGTGGGTTTTTGGGGCAGTGCCTTTGAGGTATATATTCTGTATCTGGTGTGGAGTTTCTTTCTGTGCTCTATTTCCCCATGTGACTTGTTGAACTCTCTGTCCACTGTGCCACACTCTTTAGCCATGTTATTCTGCCTCACCATGAGCCCTGAGGAATGGACCAGCCTTCTAGGGACTAAGACCTGTGAAACTAGGGCCCTGAAATAAACTTTTTCTCCTGAAATTGTTCTTCTCAGGTCATAATAAATAAGCAAAATCCAAAAAAATATTGGAAGACAACAAAAGGTCAGAAAAATTAAGCCAATTAAGATGCAAATGCTTGAGATACTCCAGGATACCTGCTGGACCCTGCTGGAGCCAACTCACTGAGCTGCTGAATGGGGATGATTGGGATATAAAGTTCTCAGGCAATCCAGGACACCAGTGCGAAGGACCCTGCTAGAGCTGACTCACCCTGCTGCTGCAAATGGATCCAGGCCTCATGTTTGGGGCCTCCAGAAATGCAGTTCACCCACGCCCAAGATCCAACCTCCTCTGGTCACAACCCAATCAGTGTCTACACATTGATCCTAGCCTCAGGTACTTGCAAGACACCTGTGCCCAGGACCCTTCTAGAGCTGACTCACCTAATCACGGTGTGTGGATACAGGACTCAGGTCCATGACCTTCAGGCACATGCAGGATACCACACCCAGGATACCTCCACTTGTCCTGTCCTGCTTAGCTGCTGCATGTTAATCCAGGCCACAGGCACTTGCAGGACACCCATGCTCAGGACACTGCCCAGACAAATCACCCAGCTGCTGTGTGCATGTCCAGGTCTCAGGTTTGGGGCCAATAGGCACTCACATTTCACCTACACCCAGGATCACCCCCCACAGGTCCTGAGCCACCCAGCCACCACACACATAACTGCCCAGCTACACTAACAAGGTCCAGATCTAATGGGTACATACCTGCTGCCAAGGATTCCAGGTCCAGTTGCAACAGGTAAGAGGCCTATTCTGGCCTGCCACAAGACCCAAGATCAAACAACACACTCTAGTTGCTGCACTTGTACAATCCATCATGCTGCTCCATACCCCCAACAGATTCCTGATTAATGCCATTGAGCCTATAATTCATAAAGGAAACTCAGTCCAGAGATCCAGAAGAAGATTATCAAAATAGAAAAGGTTCATCTCCAGCCCACAACTCCCACACTAAGCAACACATAGACAGGGAGCAAATGAAAACCTAGAAATATTTATCAATGATCAGATTACTAAAAGGAACAATGAACTAAAGAAGATTTAATGAAGAGACTAAGTGAGAAAACTCAACAGATGAAAAATTTGATAATCAAGGAAATAGACATACCTAAAAAGGAAGCAACAGCAAAAATCTTTAGTCAATCACATCTGAACAATGATGGAAGAATTTAATAATAGGCTAACTTTTATGGAACACAGAACCTCAGCTCTAGAAGAAATAATGTTCAACGATGAAGATAGGCTGAGTAAGGTTGAGAGCACAGATTACAATAAAGAAAAAAACAAAAGAACTCACAGAACAGGAGCAGAATTTTCAAAATATCTGGAATGAAATCAGAAGAAACAATGTAAGAGTAATTGGGGTACAGGAAGAAACTGAAACACAAATGAATGGTATAAAGAACATTCTCAATAAAATAGTTAAAGAAAAATTTTCCCATATCAGAATAGTCAGAAATGCTCATCCATGAATTGTACGGGACACCTGATAGTCCTAATCAAATGAGAAGCTCAACAAGACACATCATATTCAAAGTATATAACAGGAAAATCAAGGAAAGAATTAAAATCATCAGCAAGAGAGAAATGCCAAATCACATGTAGAGGTAAACCACTAATGATAACCTCTAACTTTCAGCCCAGTCCCTAGAAGAAAGAAGATCCTTCATGGAGATCATTCAATATCTGAATTACCACAACCTGTAGCCCAGAATACTATACCCAACAAAACTCAGCTTTCAAATTCAATACGGAAGTAAGAACATTTCAGGATAAGATCAAATTTGAAGTATTTATGAACACAAAACCAGCAATACAAAGAATCCTCTCTTCAAAAACCCACAGAGGAAATTCAATAAAAGTTCGTGCTATCAAAACAAAAGCAAGAAAGCACAGAATTCACTAATAAACCACAATGACTACGAACCATAAACACATAAGTATCCTAACATTGAATGTGAATGTCTCAATGCACCAATCAAATATATATTAGCAGAATGGATCAGAAAACAAAATCCAACAACATGGTGCTTACTGGGGACCCACCTTACAGGCTATGATATCCACAGATTGAGCATAAAAGGATGGAAAAAGTTCTACCAAGTGTTGCAAAACTTGTATCTGACAAAGTAGATTTCAAACATAAACTAATTAGAAGAGATAAAGAAGGCCACTACATCCTAGTAAAGGGAAATACAGCAGAAAAATATAACCATAGTAATATACACTCTCAAAATATGAACTCTCCCAAGTATGTGGAAAAATTACTCCATGACATGAAAGTACTTGTGAACCCAACACATAAGACTGGGAGACTTTATCACCAATAGATTGATCATTGAAGCAAAAAAAAAAAAAAAAAACAATGAAGAGATCATTAGCCTAAAAAACTCCATAAAACAAATGGACTTAATGGACATCTATAGAATATTTCACTGAAAATTGCAAAGTATACCTTCTTCTTAGCATGCATGCATCCTTCTCCAAAATAGATCATATTCTAGTTCACAAAGGAAATCTCAACAAATATAAAAAGTTGACATTATCCCATGTATTTTATCAGATCTTGGTGCCACGACTCTTAACAACTAACAGCAAAATTCATAACAGAAAACATACATACACATGGTGATTGAATAATAGCCTGTTAAATGAAGAATGGATCCAAGAAGACATGAAAGCAGAAACCAAGAAATATTTAGAAGAGGGGCTAGAGAGGTTGCTCAGTGATTACAACACTTGCCTGGCATGAGTGAGGACATGGTTTCAAACCCTAGTACCCACGTACACAACTAAGTGTCAGAGCAATGAAAGCACTGTGAAAAAACTCAATAAAAATGGATTCTCTCTCTCTGTCTCTCTGTCTCTGTACTTTTCTATTTAAAAAATACTTAGAAATACTTGGAAGATAATGAGAATGATGACAGAACATATTGAAACTTTTGGGACAGAATGAAAGCTTTCTAAAGAGGAAAATATACCACTGTGTGCCTACCTTAAAAAGCAGGAGATATCTCAAATAAATAAACTTGTGCTCCACCTCAGATTCCTACAAAAGGAAGACCAATATAAGCCCAAAGCCAGGTTAGTTCTGCTAACTGACTCTTGCGTCTCTGACAGATCATCTTGAGAAAAAAAGTTTTACTAGTGTTCTTGTTAAAGCACCACAGACCTCAATCTTGGGCTTAGAGTGTTCTCCCTGTGGTCCTGACAATTGCAGTATGGAATGATGCTGTTGGCTATGGAACATGGGATTAATGAAAACATAAGGATCCCAGAAATGAGACATCCAGGGTTCGAGTGAGAGGGATGCCTCAGTCAGTGCCCAGGTTGGAGCACAGAATGTATCATCTAAAATACCTAGAAGCAATGGTGGCAGGTAAACTGAGATGAAGTGAAAAGCAGCAAATTTTAGAACTTATAAAAATTACTCACTGATTCAAAAATTATTCAGTTATTCATCACATAGATCATGATTTAGTTTGTCTCTGTGTTGAAGATCTGTTTTTCCTTAACACATATTATTAAAAATAAAAGTGATAATATCATTAATAATTGTATTAGTATTATTATGTGTTTATTGTTTTGGGGGGCACTATATGATGTATTTACAATATTTAATTAAATCTTCCAAAAAACCACTTGAGGTAAGCAATATATCACTTCTAAAAAGCTGCAATTTTATTGAGAAAAATTAAATTATTTTCTCAGTTTTAGAGTTAAAAAGGTAATGTTTTTGAGGTTCTAGAGCTAAATTATGGATTTATACTGAATAGTTTTGTAACTTCATAAAGTTTCTTTATATATACAACATAGACTTATTAAACATATTATGGAGTTTTAGTAGAACTTAAAATTATGTACAAAATAACTCAGGGCCTGATGTGGTGTACATATTCCTGATATTTTTTGTAATTATTATTCATATTATGTTTCTGTGTCTGGTCCATAGCAGCTGGGTCTGGTTCATAGTGCATAGCAGATCCAGTGTTTCTTGTGATCTAGGGCAAATGAGGGGTTGAATAATGACTACAAAATCTTATTGACTGCAGTTCATTATTAGTTATGGCTAGATACCAAAGAGAGGCTGGCACTATATTAGTATTCATGATGCCATTTGTCTTCCTATTCATTAAAGGCTGTTTTGAAATTGAAGCTATTAGCTAGTTTCCAGTTGTGTCTGTTGTCTGCTTTAGTGTCTGTGCAGGCAGGTCATTTATTCCATAATCACTTTGGGTATTTTCTTACAATAAATAGAACAACCTCCAGATACAGACCCATGAAATATCAGTTCCTTACATGTGGTTCTTATATTCAGCTTGTTGTGGGAACTGAAGCAAATCATTTCTCCTTGGTGGAGAACAGACATTAGATACAAAAAATGAACAATTTTGGTTCTATTTCCTGCCAGCTGTGTGAACATGAACAAATCATTTGACTTCTTGGAGTAAAAACTGTAAATGAATAGCTTGTAATTACTAAGGTTGTGAGGTTAAAAAGAAGCACACATTAAAATGATCAGTATGCAACATAATGATTAATAAATATCATTTATTTTCCCTTTTACTTGAACTCTGGTCCCTTCCTTCACCTGAGAACTGATAGAATTGAACTAGGCTAGTGACCTTCTATATCTATCTTCTAATTACATATTTGTCAGGAACTGCTTTTTTTCAAATCTGGAACATAACATGAAAAATAAATAAAATGATTTTCTCTGAATTTGGGAAAGGAGATCAACTCACAAATCTTTATAAACTTATAAGCAGTTATAACATCTTATCTTAATTTTAAGTGATTTTATATTAATTTTACATATTTGTAAGATATAGTATTATAATTTAATATGCAGTTAAACATTTTTAATTTTGGATTTAAAACACAATACATGTATACACTTATACACAATGTAATACTTTAATGCATGTTTATAATATGTTGCCTTCTCATGGTATCGGTGGCCCCTCAGGCACCTCTTCAACATATATAAATATGCATGCATACATACATGTATTCCACATACACATAGTTGAAATATTAGATTCTTTGTGCTATTTTTTTTTTTTTGTACCTGGGGTTGAACCCAGGGATGGATAACCATGGAGCAACATTCCCCGCTCATATTTATATAATAATTTAAGCCTTGAAAAATTGCTGAGGCTGGCCTCGAACTTGCAAACCACTTCCTCTGCCTCCCAAGTTGTTGGGATTACAGGCATGGACCAATGCACCTCGTCTCTGTGTTATTTTTAACAAGTAGATGAATTATCTTTTTCAAAATTTGTTTTTATTAGTGCATTATAGTTTTTCATAATGATGGGATTAGTTGTCACATATTACTAGATGCACACAATTCAACTATACAATTTGTTCATTATCCTCACCCCTAAACACATCTATCTCCCTTCTCCTGTCCCCTGATAGCTTGCCTTTCTTCTGGGTCCCATATTGTTCCTAAAGATCCCAAATACAATGACTTAATTCATATATCTATGAACACTTTTTATATATATGGCTATGGTATGTACAGTGACATAACTGCTTAGAATGCACCTTGCTTTATCTTAGTTCCAGCATTTCCCTTTCTCCTCACACCCTATCATCCCTTGTTATTCTTCAAAATATAACATTTCACATTTTTGTTCTACGGATCTAAGACATGAGTTTGCCTTCCATACGCCCAAGCCTGGGTTTAGACCCAGCCTCCACAAATAGGGATACCATTCAGCCCTTGACTCTCTGGGTTTGGCTAACTTTGCTCAGCATGATTTCTTCCAATGCCATCCATTTATGTTCAATAGAAGCAATATCATTGTTTCTAATAGCTGAGTAGAACTCCATTGTGTATATGTATGTATATATATATGCTTTTGGATCCTTTCATCCAGTGAGGGCGTCTGTGTTGGGTCTATAATTTAATTATTGCAAATTTAACTGCTATGAATATGGATTTGCTGTGTCACTTTAATGTGCTGATTCTAACTCCACTGGGAAAATGCCCAGAAGAGGGATAGCTGGGTCATATAATGGATGCAACCTTAATTTTTTAAGGAATCTCTACACTGCTTTCCAGAGCAGCTGGACTAGTCTGCAATTCCACCACCAGTGTGCTAGTGTTCCTATCTCCCCACAACCTTTCCAGCATTTGTTATTGTTTGTATTTTTCATCTTTGCCAGTCTGACTGGAGTGAGGTGAAATCTTTTTTTTTTTTTTTAAGAGAGAGGGACAGTGAGAGAGAGAGAGACAGAGAAAGGGAGAAATAGCTTTATTTAGTTTTTCACATGGCCTTAGTTGCTCTAACACTTAGTTGTGTACATGGT
>PVKS010030870.1:0-23976 GCA_004027875.1 Aplodontia rufa
AAAAAAAAAAAAAAAAAAAAAAAAAAACTTTCAACCAAAGAAAATATACACTGCAAAACTCAACTTCAAATGTAATGGGGAAATTAAATACTTCAACGATAAACTCTAGCTGGCAAGATACATGAACACAAATCCTGCATTACAGAACATCCTCAAGGATGTTCTCCATTCAGAAGAAAATGCCAATGATATCCTAAATCCTTAAACAAGGGCGAGTCAATAATCATATTATACACAAACTGACTTCCAAGATGACTCAAAACTCTGTAATTGATACAAAGTCAGAGACTCAGCCTCCCATATCTATTCTAACTTTGAATGTGAATTGTCTCAATGCCCCAATTAAAAGACACAGACTGGCCCACTGGATCAAAAAACAAAATCCAACAATATGTTTTGACACTCAAAAATAGACTCAGGCTGAAAGTGAAAGGATGGCAAAATTTCTACCAGGTCTGCGGCCCAAAAAAACAAGCTGGCATGGCAATTCTAATTTCTGATCAAATCAATTTTCAACTAAAACTAGTCAGAAAGGACAAAGAGGGTCACTTTATCATACTAAAAGGGACAGTCCATCAAGAAGATATAACAATAATTAACATTTATGCCCCCAATTACAACCCCCCCAAATATATGGAAAAAATACTTAAGGACATTAATCCCCTCATTGATCTCAACATAATAATTCTGGGGGACTTCAACACACCACTGTCAACTCTAGATTTTTTCAAAAGAAAAAATCAATAAAGACATCTCCAATCTGAACAACTCTATTAATCAATCGGGCGTAACAGACATCTACAGAATAGTCCATCCTAAGATAGCTGAATTTACTTTCTTCTCAGTGGCTCATGGATCCTTCTCTAAAATAGACCACATCCTAGTTCACCAGGATAATCTTAACAAATATAAAAAAGTGGATATAATCCCATGTATTCTGTCAGACCATAATGCTATGATATTAGCAATCAACAACAAGAGAAACAACAGAAATTACTCAAATACTTGGAAATTGAATAATTACCTCTTAAATGAAGGATGGGTAAAAGAGGAAATGAGAGCAGAAATTAAGAAGTTCTTGGAATTGAATGAGAATGAGGAAACAACTTGCCATATCCTCTGGGACAGTATGAAGGCATTCTTAAAAGGTAAATTTTATAGCACTGTGTGCATACATCAAAAATCTAGAAAGAGATCAGATAACTAGCCTTATGCTTCAACTCAAACGACTATAAAAGGAGGAACAGTCCAACACCAAAGCTAACAGAAGACAGGAAATTACCAAAATCAGAGCTGAAATCAATGAAATTGAGAAGAAAAAAAAACCATACAAACTATTAACAAAACTAAGAGTTGGTTCTTTGAAAAAATAAACAAAATTGACAGACCCCTTACCAACCTCACCAAAAGGAAGAACGAAATGAAGCAAATCAACAAAATCGAAGACGAAAACGGGAATATCACCACAGACTCATCCAAGATCCAGAAGATTATCAAAACCTATTTTGAAAATTTACACTCTGCCAAGTTTGATAACCTGGAGGACATGGACAGGTTCTTGGACACACATGACATCCCCTCTTCAACACAGGAGGACATTGAAAATCTAAACCAACCTATCAAAAATAGCAAAATTGAAGCAGCAATCAAAACTCTCCCAAAAAAGAAAAGCCCAGGTCCAGATGGATATACGGCAGAATTCTACCATGCCTTCACAGAAGAACTAAAAGCTCTACAAGCTCTTCCAGGAAATAGATAGAGTGGGATCACTCCCAAACACATTTTTTTATTTTTTTTTTATTTTTATTTTGGAACAACCATACAAATTTTTAACACAATAATATAAAATGTGTATAGTTTCTGGATACTAGATTTACCCCCAGGAGTGCCCCCCACAATTTCCCACCCATATCCCTCCCTTCCCCTTCCCACAATATCTCTAAAAAAGTATTAGGCTGTATAACATTACATCTTGTCTAGATTTAACACATGAAAATAGACCACCTTTCTCAGTGGCCAGGGTCTAGTTCCAACCTCCACAGATGAGTGGAGACATTCGACCCTTAGATCTCTGGGTTAAACTGATTTTACTAAGCATAATTCCTTCCATAGCCATCCATTTACCTTCAAAGGCTGCAATATCATTGTTTCTAATTGCTGTGTGAAATTCCATGGTATATATGTACCACAGTTTTTAGATCCATTCATCCAGTGAGGGACATCTGGGTTGTTTCCATAGTCTAGCAATAGTAAATTAAGCTGCTATGAACATAGAAATTTCTGTGTCACTATAATGTGCTGATTCTAAATCACCTGGAAAGATACCCAGGAGTGGAATTGCAGGATAATATGGTGGGCTCATCCTAGTTTTTTT
The DNA here is from genome assembly GCA_004027875.1 of Aplodontia rufa. Lineage (NCBI taxonomy): Eukaryota > Metazoa > Chordata > Mammalia > Rodentia > Aplodontiidae > Aplodontia > Aplodontia rufa. Next base: position 2,375 of record PVKS010030870.1, read on the forward strand.
AAGGATTCTCCACACTGCTTTCTAGAGGAGCTGTACCAGTCTGCAGCTCCACCAACAGTGTGTTAGTGTCCCTATCTCTCCACATCCCCTCCAGCATTCTCAAACACTTTTTATGAAGCAAATATTACACTGATTCCAAAGCCCAACAAAGATATGTCAAGGAAAGAAAACTACAGACCAATTTCCCTGATGAACATTGATGCAAAAATCCTTAATAAAATTTTAGCTAATCTGATACAAAAGCACATTGGAAAGATAATTCATCATGATCAAGTGGGCTTCATTCTAGGAAAACAAGGCTGGTTCAACAAATGCAAATCAATAAATGTAATTCACCACATAAACAGAAGTAAAAACAAAAATCATATAATCATCGCAATTGATGCAGAGAAGGCATTTGATAAAATTCAACACCACTTTATGCTCAAAACTTTGGAAAAGAGAGGGATCAAGGGAAGATATTTAACTATGTCAGATCCATTTACGACAGACCCATAGCCAACATTATCCTCAAGGGAGAAAAACTGAAAGCATTTCCACTGAATTCAGGAACAAGACAAGGCTGTCCACTTTCCTCACTCTTGTTCAATATAGTCCTTGAAACCCTTGCCAGAGCAAGACAAGGAAATCAAAGGTGTTTGTATAGGAAAAGAGGAAGTTAAGTTATCTCTATTTGCTGATGACATGATTCTATACCTAGAAGACCCAATAACACCGTCCAGAAAACTCCTAGAGCTTATAGGAGTTTTCAGCAAAGCAGCTGGCTACAAGATAAACTCCAGTAAATCACTAGCATTTCTCTACTCCAGCAACAAATCCGCAGAAGAAGAAATCAGGAAATCTCTCCCATTCACCATCACTTCCAAAAAAATGAAATACTTGGGCATTAACCTTACAAAGGATGTTAAGCACCTCTACAAAGAAAGCTATCAAACACTAAAAAAAGAAATTACAGAAGACCTGAGTAGATGGAAAAACATTCCATGCTCATGGTTAGGCAGAATCAATATAATAAAAATGGCCATTCTACCCAAAGTCTTGTACAGATTTAATGCAATCCCCATCAAGATACCTATGGCATTCTTCACAGACATAGAAAAAGCAATACTCAAGTTCACATGGAATAACAGGAGACACAGACTAGTTAAAACATTACTCTACAGGAAGGGAGAAGTAGCAGGTATCTCAATCCCTGACCTGAAATTATACTACAGAGCTGTAGTAGCAAAAACAGCATGGCATTGGTATCAAAACAGAACCGAAGATCAGTGGAACAGAATAGAAGATCCTGAGACAAACCCCCATATCTTGAACTATTTGATATTTGATAAAGGGGACAAAAGCATAGTGTGGAAGAAAGCCTGTTCAACAAATGGTGTTGGACAAATTGGACAGCCATGTGTAGACAACTGAAGCTGGATCATTATCTTTCGCCCTGCACAAAAATTAAATCAAAATGAATCAAAGACCTGGATATTAATCCAACAACTTTAAACTTACTAGAAAAAGAAGTAGGGTCAACACTACAGCATATAGGAGTCAGCAGCTACTTCCTTAACAAAACTCCCATGGCTCAAGCTGTAAAATCAAGACTAAATGAATGGGATGCAATTAAACTAAAAAGATTTTGCACAGCTAAAGATCTAGTGAAGAGCAACAAGAGACAACCTACAGAATGGGAGAAAACCTTTGCCTGCTACACCTCGGACAGATTGCTAATATCCAGAATATACAAGGAACTAAAGAAACTAAACTCCAAACTCACAAATAATCCAATCAATAAATGGGCTAAAGAACTTAAAAAAAAGTCTCTCCAGTGGAAGTCCAGAAGCCCATAAATATATGAGAAAATGCTCTACATCGTTAGCTATAAGGGAAATGCAAACCAAAATTTCAATGAGATACCATCTCACTTCTGTTAGAGTGGCAAAAATGAAGAATTCTAACAATAACAGATGCTGGAGGGGCTGTGGGAAAAGAGGAACACTGTTACACTGCTGGTGGGACTGCAACCTGGTTCAGCCACTATGGAAAGCAGTGTGGAGAATCCTCAACAAATTAAGGATGGAATCACCTTATGACCCAGCTATCCCACTCCTGGGTATTTTCCCAAAAGAATTAAAATCAGCATATTATAGTGATATGGCTTCATTAATGTTTATAGCAGCTCAGTTTACTATAGCCAGACTATGCAACCAACCCAGATGCCCCTCACTTGACAAGTGGATACAAAAACTTTGGTACTTATATACAATGGAATTCTACTCGGTCATTAGAGAAGATAATATTATGGCTTTTGCAGCCAAATGGATGGAGATGGAAAGAATCATGCTCAGTGAAGTATTCCAATCTCAGAGACTCAAGGGCCAAATGGTATCTCTCATCTGCAGAAGCTAGAATACATGGGGAAGCAGTAGGTTAGACAGCTAACCTAACAATAACTTCAAATTATATGATTCTCAACGCAACAGGGAGATGACTCCCTAGGATACTTGGAGGCATAGGGAGGTGGACGGGGAGGAAGGGTGAAGGAAGAACTGCTAGGAGACTGGAGAGTGCAAATATGGGGGAATCATCTCAGAGGGAGTCTCTGCCCTCCAAGAGATATCCATTTAACTCAGGAGCTATTCTGGGGGAAACAGCAACAGGGAGAACCCAAGCTGGGCATCCATGATATGGCATTAGCCCTGGACAACTAAGTATATATACATTGGTTCTTGAATGTTTGATAATGTTTCCCCCTCAATTGTATCTCTATATCCATTAAAAAAAAAAAAAGAAATAGTGCCTCTATTTGGTTTCCCTATAATCCTGGGGTCTGACAATGAACTGGCTTTCATAGCCTAGATCACCAAATTAATATAAAAATTTTTTAAAATAAAATGGAAATTACATTGTGTTTATAGGCCACAATGCTCAGGACAAATAGATAAACAGAAGACTTAAAAACCTTTAACCAAATTAATAATTGAGACTGGTAAAGGTTGGGTGAATCTCCTTCCCTTTGCCCTCCTCAGGGCAAGATATACCCCATGTTTACAATTAACTGAAATAACTAACCAGGCTCTTCTCCAGTCCCTCCAGGCACTCCAGCAGGTTTTAACAAACACCTATTCCGTGGTTTGAGAGGCCTAGCCTGACTGGACTAAAGACTTAACACTCCCTCCTTTCCAGCCTGGAGACTCAGTTTGGGTAAAACAAATATCATACTTGGAGTCTTGAGCCAAGGTGGCAAGGACTTTACCTTGTGATCCTGACTACTCCTATAGCAATCAAAGTTGCGGGAAAAGAACACTGGATTCACCACTCACAGGTCAAGTAGGCAACAGAGCCAGACTTTTCTGAGGATAAAGTATGGATGGTTCAAAGACCTTTTAAAGCTAAGATTCACTCACTATTCCCCTTGATCTTTGTCCTTTCCATGTTTTCTATCTCCCTAGTAGTTGATAGCCCTTATCAACCTGTAATGCTGCACTTAAAAACACATGGCTTACTTGTCTATCAGGTCTCACCACTTGTATATCTTTACAATTGTTCTCTCTGACTGGTATACAAAAATTGTGTGTCCTAGTTCATATCATTCCCCAGGTATACTGTTATTATGGACAAACAACATGAGCCCATTTGGGGATTAATACAGTTTTAGGTGTTTTATTTTTTTAAAGGTCTGTCCCAGTATTGCTCCCCTTACTAATGGGTGCAGGCCTAGATGGATCCACACCCCTCAAAGCCTCAGCCCTAATTATTGGGGATAAAAACATCAAGACTTTAAGTAGCCAAATTAATCAAAACTTAGGTAAATTAAGAAGTCAGTAAACTGGTTAAAAAAAAACAAAAGCCCTGGACTCATTGGCTAAAGTTGACCTTCAAAATAGACCAGGTCTTGATATACTTCTTATCAAACAATGTGGCCTATCCATGGCCCTGGGAGAAGCTTGTTGCTTGTATGCTAATCTCTCAGGAATAGTCTGGGAAAGCCTGGCATTGGTACAAAAAAAAAATCTGAAAGACAGAAAAGCACAACAGGGAGTCAACAACTGGTATCAAAATTTGTTCAATTGGTCACCCCAGTTAACCACCCTCTTCCTTTTTTTAAAAATAAAGAGAGAGGAACAGTGAGAGAGACAGAGAAAGAGAGAAACAACTTTATTGTGTTTTTCACATGGCCTTTGTTGCTCCAACACTTAGTTGTGTACATGGTGCTGGGGTTTGAACCCAGGTCCTCGTGCTTGCCAGGCAAGCACCAAAACCGTTGAGCCACTGCTCCAGCCCCTTAACCACCCTCTTAACTGCTGTCTCTAGACCATTAATACTTATTGTCTTAGGACTCCTAATAGGAATTTGCATTCTTAACTGCTTAACTAAATATATTAAACAAAAATTCGGTTCAATTAAATTGATGATGATTAGGGGTCACTACAACCCTTTAGCTGGAGATGAACTTACAAATGAGTACAGGATTTGACTCATGTACTTAAAACCAGTGGGGAATGTGACAAGGCAGTTAGCCTAAGAGACTCCATGTTTGCACTCTAGCTGACCTCCCCTGAGTCTGGAAACCCCCAAGGTATTGTAAGACCCCTAGGTATTGTGAGCTCCAAGGTATTATAAGTCTTAACAGGATGTTCTATAGGCATTGGCAACCAGGAAGCAATTGTTCTTGTTCCACAACATGATTGATGTAATTTCATTGTTTGGCTTCTGTAAATGAGCTTGCTTTGTGTACCTGCAGATCCCCCAGCACCTAGGAGGATATGATTTTTGCCATTATAAGACCCTGCAAAAAGAGGATCAGAGCTACATTCCAAACAGCATTTTGCTGTGGAGGTAGGTGCCAGCCAGCTAATAAAAATTATCCATTTGGCCTACATTGGTCTTGACTTGATCTCTCACTGGTTACCTTACAACAAGGGAAGGATGCTGATCAGCAATAGGACTGTAACTGAGTAAACTTAGGAAATTCTAGTTAGGCTAAAGGTGATGCAGAGAATAAGCAAACATAGTTGAGGGATACAGAAAAATTTACATAACAATAAGTGGTTACATTTATTTTGGCATCAAAGACATTGGAATAAACAAAATGTGTGATTAGGGTTTGGATCAGAATCCATGTAAACAATACAGGAAAAGGGTCAGGGGAATGAAAAGGCAGGCACATTCTAGACAGCTATGAGGAGATGAGAATGTAGAGACAACCTCATAAGAGCTAAGACCTATCATGTTAGTGGTTAAATGGAAACTAAAAAAAGGAAATAACATGATCACATCAGTCATTTTATAAAGTTTCAAATGATAGCATTCCTTAGGATTGATCAGAAAAATAGGAGGCAAAGGGTTTGAGCCATCATTCAAATAAATATGAAAGGAGTTTTGATTCAAGATGGTGGCAGTGGGAATGGAGAAGTTTCAATGGATATGAAAGAGCTTTGGAAAAACATCATCATCTAGCATCCTGATAGTGGTTGACAGAGAAGGAAGAAAAAAGGAGAATTTCAGTATGAAGAGGCAGTATGATGCAATCACTAACAAAAATGAAGAAGTTAAGCGAGGAAGTTGGCTTAAATTTGGAAGAAATGGTAACATATTTTGGGGACTTAAAACAAATAGATTGACATCACATTACCTAGTTGGAAAACACCAGAGGATTTTTGAAAATGAAGAACTAAAATTCACATTAGATATTAGAACCATAGACTTGTTGTTATCATCAAAATAGAATCTTGCCTAAAACATGTAAGGTTTTATTTAGGTTGTAAAGCTAGAGGGAAAGTGTTTGCAAGCTTGGAGGCAAGTGGGCAAGATATAGTTGGAATAGCATGTATGCATGGGTATAAACACACACACACACACACACACACACACACACACACACACACACTTTTTTTTTCCTTCCCAGAGCCTCCCTTCTTCTGAGAATAATTATTTCCACATAAAGGTAACTGCTCCTCGACAGGCTCCAATGAAGATGTTTCCTGTGATCCTGCCCTTTACCATATCTGATGGATTCATTCTAAGTTATTAAAGTCCATCCTTCAGGATTTTTCTAACTTGATCCAAGAAAAATTGGTAAGTCACAAAATCCAGCAGCTACTCATGGCTGTATGCTCTGCCATATTATCTAACATAAGCAGAAATAAGCATCAACAAGAAGAGGACACAGCAAAACCTGGTGTTACTTGGTTCCTGATGTTCTGGAGGCCCAGCTGTATCCTCATCCACTTTGGTTAGCTGTTTTGTTGTTGTTGGGTTTTTCATGGTGCTGTGGATGGAACCCAGGGCCCCATGCAGGTAAGACAAGCTCTCTACCATGTAGCTACATCCGCATCTATGTCCTCACCCATGTTGACTTCATTACACAGCCCTTTATCATATTCTCTGCTCCAATAACCACACTTTAACCTAAATTTGTTTGAAGTCCTACCACCTGAAACCAAAGAGCTGTGATACAATGAGTATACAAAATCAGGTAAATGTAACAATTAAGCCCATGAGCTTGAGAAGAAAAGATGGAACACCAGGGACTGAAATGGAGTAAATCTACTCCCATGAATGGGTGGTTTTGTCAAAATAAACCTAACTGTTATGTATAATTATAATGTACTAATAAAAGAAAAAATATATTATGTTGTGAATCCAATTCATCATGCAAAGTCCTAGATTTCTTATATTTCCAAACATTTAATCACATAGCAGACAGCATTACCACATCCATGAGTACACTCACACGTGTTTCCTGATGAATGTTGCAATGAACAGACGTTGACTCTGGCATTTTGAAAGTTGCCACCATGGTTTTAAGTTCACCAGTAAGTCTAACTTGAAAATCTACCATCACAGAACTTATCTCTAGTCATGCTTACCAATTGGAATTTTCCACAGTAAAATATCCAGGCTTTTCTTAACACATAAAAAGAAGTTATCTCTTGATGATTTATATATCATGGGTACCATTTTAATGAATACATTGCAAAAAATTGTTCGTCTATACCACAAGCAAATATAGCTAGCTGCTTGGAATTATTATTTCTATCTACACATTTAATGTTGGTCTGCTAAGTTCTTAACAATGTTTAATATTCTCAGCAACAATATTTGTAGCTGGACTAGGTTTTCAAATACTTGATTCTGCTGAAGTCAGATAATTTCTCCTTCACACCATAGATAGTCTTTGAGAAACTTATCTGTAGAAGGTGCGTAGTAACTTTTTCACAGTAGCATCATTAATATATTTGCAGTGGAAATTCCAGTTCTTTCTTTTAGCATCATGTATCTTTTCTACATAGCAATTGCTCTTTAACTTTTTTCATGATAGTATTCTTCATTGCATTTTTAAGAAAATTCACATTTTGCACTTCCCATAATTATGTTGTCAACTTTTTACATGTGTGTGTGCACACACACGCACTCGCACAAAATGTTTTTTCCCATTGTTTTAGAAGTATGTGTCTTTTTCATTCTTTTATTTTCCCTCTTTCAACAGCGAAATGGTATTAAGCAGCTCCTTCTGTATTCTAAGAAAAACAGCTCTCTGAGCAGGACAGACAACAGCTGGCAACTGGATTCTCTTCATAAAGCTGTGAGATTGCAGACAGACTTGATGAGCCAGACTTCTGCTCCTGCTGCCTGCTGGCCTGTGGGAATATGTCCTCAGTAGTCAGACCATCCAGATATCTGGATATCTGTTTAAACCTGTACAATTTCAAAATGTTGATCCAAATTTTTAAAGCATTAAACAGATCAGACTAAATATAGTTGCACTGAATGCAATTTGCAGACTGTGAGCTTAAGGCCTCTGCTACTGATTTGCAGTCTCTCCCTAATGAGTTAATGTGAAAAAGCATGTTTTTCTGTTTGAGCACCTGCTTACAAGAGTTGAAGAGCTGAGACAAAACTGTGAAATAAACTCTTTAAAGGTGCTCTTTGGGTTAAATAGCCCAGTATACATCGAGGGAGTCTTCTGGTAGCCCTGCAGAAAGCTCCTAAGGGAGCAAATTCCAAGACTGGGAAGGACAGACCTTTCCTTGTACCAGGCTTCACACCAATTAGGCCCAGAGTACAGAGAACACAGGCAGGCTCTGAGCACCATGCATATGGACAGAGTGAGGGTTGGGCAATAAAGTCACACTTCTAACAACACATCTCGGTTTTTTTCTCTCTCTCTCTTTTTTTTTTTTTAATGCATTAAACATGGTCTTACAATTAGGAGGGATTCATCATCAAACAATCAAGAACAAAAGTATAATGACAGAACAAGCCAAGGCTGGTGCCAATCCATGGTTTACCCTCCTTGGGTTCCTCATGGTTCCATGATTCCCCCCTCTTAAGCCCCAAGTTAATTGGACTTCTCCTGGAAGCCAGAGGTTCCCCTCTGATTAGATTCCTCCATACTACCTCCCTCTGCTCTCCTTGATGTCCTTCCTATTCCCTTCCCCACTCCCTGCCCCGCTCCTTTCGTCCCCCAGGAACCTAGGCAAGGTTCCCCATGATCATAACAACACATCTCTTGGCCCTTGGAAATTTACCTTGCTTTCATTACTAGTTCCTAAGACACAGTGTTTTTCTACCAAAACTCTAGATACTGATCTCTGATGGTAAACAAAGTAGAAGCTTTTAACAAAAAAAAAAAAAAAAAAAACTGAAACAAACTTAATATTTAATTTCCTTCACATGTATTTTTTTTCCAGAGGCCTCTAGAATATTTTTGGCTTTTAATTATTTCCTTCTTTAAAAAAAAATTACCACAATTTATCCACGATTAATTTTCACAGATTTTGCCTAATTTCACTTTTTTCAGTTATATTCCCCCATAATTTCATTGATTATTGCTTCTTTATATTTATCATATTTTTATGCTTTTTCTTTCACAAGCCATAACATATGTGAGGGTCTGTTAGATCTAACATCAATATCTATTTATCCTCTAACTGAATATATCTTTTTTCCTTTTTCTCTGAATTAACATCTCAGTAAGAGCTTCACTTTTTCTCAACTTTTTCTGTAGTAAATAATAAACTATTCAGAGACTATTTTCCTTTTATAGAATCAATGTTCTCTAAAATCTTAATGAAAACATAAGTGAGATGTTTTCAGCATTTTCCATGACCTCTAAGGACACACATGGACATTGGATTTCTTTCTTCATAATATTCACCTTGCTTTGATTTACTGCATTCTTATATACCCATTGATTTATTTTCCTATTTGTTAAAATTCAAAATGAGAGATCAGAGTTTTTACCCTATGATGTATCCTTTTGCATAGTAACCCATGTTCTACAAGTTTTTATGCTGTGACCAGAGATATCAAGTTCATTTAGATTTTTTTTTAAAAAGCTCAGAGGCTTATCCAAGTAAAATAAAATGCAAATTTAATTTTTCAAACTCCTCAAAATGGTCCTGTTCTTTGATGCAGCATTTACATTTCTGGAAATTTAACCTAAGGAACTATTAGGGATATGTACAAGATGCATGTACATGGGTGTTCTCTAAACAGAGGACGTGTTAGAAAATAGCTAGAATAACACCAATTTATGTTAAAGATGCCAGGTATTATGCTACTAAAATTATAAGCATTATCTTTCTCATTTCTCACAACAATTCTATGTGGTATTTCCTATAATGCCAAACATGGGAATCAAACCCAGGGCTAATTTCAAAACTTTTGTTCTTGCCTGCTACACTTTATTAAAATATTCACAGTTGTCTAATTCTTAAATAAACCATATACTTTTATACCTGAATAGTAAGCATACATTAAATAATACATTATGAAAATCTGTAGTTTGACATGGAAAGATAACTATACCATAGTTTATTCTTTAGTGTATTGAATACAAAACAATATTATGAAATGATTCCATTTTTCTAAATGAACAAGTCTCTATCTACTTGTATACTTTTTAGCTACTTACATGTCTTAAAAGAATACACCTGGGACTGGAGCAGTGGCTCAGTGGTTGTGGTGTTGTCTTGCAAGCACGAGGACCTGGGTTCATATCCCAGCACCATGTACAAAACTAAGTGTTAGAGTAATGAAAACCAGATTAAAACACTAAATAATATTGATTCTCTCTTTCTCTCTATCTCTCCCTCTCTCTCTCTCTCTCTCTCACATTGTCCCTCTATCTTAAAAAAATAAAATAAACACCCATAGAGGTAAACAGTGACTTTAGTTAAATATGAAAACTTGCAGACATTTTTATGTTCTAAATTTTCTTTGTAGATATCTTCTAGCCAAAATTTTTATTGGTGCACTAAAGCTGTACATAGTCATGGGATTTATTGTTACATATTCACACATGCACACAATATAACAATATAATGTAGCCAACATCTCCCCCAATACTCTCCCTAACCCTCCTTCTGTCCCCTGGCCTCTGCTGATCACCCCTTGAAATTGATTATTTAGTTTCAGAGCCACAAAATTTATTTTCCTCTTACCCCCTCTTAACCCTCCCTTCTTTTCCTACCGTCCTTTCTCCCTGCTCCTTCCCCAATTTCTCTACTCTACTAGACTTCCTTTAGTTTTCTGTTGATTTGTATGTGAATGGTTCTTTATGAAATCTTATCTCTCTCTCCCCCTTTTCAAGCCACTTCTGTAGTGAGCAAATATAGCTTTTAAAGTAGAGAAAATGTAATAAAAGGAAAATTTCAAATTTAGTTTGGAAAAATGCTTTCTTGATAATGAGACTTGAGCATTGTTCAGCTCTCCCCACTCTCTATATCCAGCAGAATGCCATGCTCAGAAACTAAACAATCACTATATGTCCTGGAAAGTGAGGAGCTAGAGCCAAAGAAGAGCCTATGATAAAGGGGACTGTACAGAGCTGAGAGCCAACAGGGTGAAGCGGATACACAAGGACCTGCTTGTTAATATAAGTGACTTTGATAAGTTTCTTTTCTTAAAATTTTAATTTTCACACAGTTTTACACTTGCAGAAATGTTGTAAGGAAAGTACAATAATTTCTAGATACCCTTTGCCCAGATTCCCTTTTTGTTAACATTTTACTGTATTTTCTTCACATTGTATTTAAAGAAAATAAACAGACACGAAAGGTGAGCGTGTGTTGAGGCATTTGCTTTTTCTAAATTCTCCTAGAAATGTTCACTTGCATGACCATTCCCCTGGCAGAAACCTTCCCTTTTCCCAGCTAGAGCCTACCTTCCCCTCTTTGCCCCGCCTGCTCCCTTTGCCAACACTAAACAGGAAGAAGAGTTTGTCTGGGGATACTGCCAAGGAGAGAAACCATGAAGAAGGAAGGATGTTGCCTAAGCAGAAGGAACATATTATCAGGAGACAGGGTCCCTGCCTACTGCACCAAGCATTAGGCCACCAGGATCAAAGATCAACATTTGCAAGCCAGCCCAGCCTTCCAGGGAGAGAGCAGGTAAGTCTTTCTGACCTCTCTGCATGAACTGTTGGCTCCTTCTTAGTGCAAGACCTCAGAGAAGCCTGTTCTCTCTGTTACCTATCCCTGACATATTGAAGACTGAAGTTTCTACAACTGAAGTCTGTACGGCCAAGAATACAAAGTGAGGTCCTTGGAAGAAAGGGTCATCTCAAGACCAAGAATTCTTGAAATACAGGATAATATTTACTTATTATACAGATTAGGAGGCACAAATAGGGACAAGTTTAGGAGGCACAAATAGGGACAAGTTTAATGCCTAGAGCTAAGAGATGAGTGAAGAAGAGGCAGCATGCCAAGGTTAAAGCTCCCAACCAGTACAAGTTCAGTCTGAGTTCTGGGCACATTCAGTCTCCTCCTTCTCCTGTCAAAACAAGCCTATCTTCCAAACCTCCCTCAGCTGAGCTCAGTCCTTGAGAAAACAGCTCTCTGCCTAGATTATGATGGTGTCGCTCTGATTTCCACAGGCTCCTGAAACCCCTTCATCATGAACTGGCACATGATAATCTCTGGGCTTATTGTAGTGGTGCTTAAAGTTGTTGGAATGACCTTATTTCTGCTGTATTGTGAGTATTTGAGTAATCTCTTACCCCCAACCATTTGTCTTGCTCTTTGGCCCCCATTTTAGAGTATAGGGTTGAGTATAAAAGTTAAATGCCCAAATTTTTCCACCAGAGGGCAACTAATCCAGTCCAAGGATAATTAACAAGGCCCATCTTACTCTCCAGCACACACAATGGGCCAGGCACCTTGGAGATACAGAACTGGCCTATACAAACCTTTTTTAAACTGGAGTATTACTATCAGTCGTGTAACCTGAACTGAACTAATTAGCGAGACTTGTTATTGTTGCTAAAATTTGAAATACTGTTCCAGTTCAATGCCATGATAAGGCTGTATTAACTGAGGAAATTTCTCTCTCTTTCTCTCTCTCTCTCTCTCTCTATATATATATATATATATATATATAAATCCATTCACACAAATGAATTAATAAGTAAAAGAATCCTCATATCAAAAGTTTTACTGCAATTCAGCAAGTAGACTCTTCTCCAGGTCCTTTATCCTTTAGCCAGTGGGGAATATAAATGAGGAAGGAAATGTGAGTAGGTCCCTGCAGTTGGGTAAAAGGTATCATCCCTGTGGTAGGAATTAGTATAATTCCACCTAATTCCTATCACTCAAGAGAGAAGAACAGAAATATAAGTATGAATAGGTGAAGACATCTCACAAATATATGCTCATCTCCACTGACCTGAGATGGAGCTCAATATTCTCCATTATTGGTCATAGAGTCCTAGCGTCCCTGGTAGACTTGTTTGTTGTATTCATTATGTATTTACATTTGAGGCTAAGTCAATAGCTGATTCCCTTTGCAGTCCTGAAGATTCTAAGCAAAAGTAATGATGGTTTCATCTACACAAGGAGCTATGGAACAGGTAATGTGCATATATGTGTTGAATTCTTAGAGCTCTTGCTTAAAGTCTTCTTTCCCAAGAAATTCTTCTGCTCAAGTGCTCCATAAAGGTCTTTCAGTTCTTTTCCTTTTATAGATAACAAAACCAATACAAAACTCAGTGGGAAAAAATTGTGATGCTAATGATCAAACCCAGGGCCTCATGCATGCAAAGCGCACATTCTACTGCTGAGCTATATTCCCAGACCCTGGGTGAAATCTGTGGTCCACAATTTTCTTCTTGAGAATGGAATCACTGTAATACAATATGAATGTGCTTCATAGACTCTGAAATGTGCATACTTACAAGGAATGTTTATAAAGAAATCATGTACCCCCCCCAAAAAAAGATATTAAGCACCTTTTTGTGCCAAATATTATGCTAGACCAAACATAGGAGATAATAAACAGAGGATATACTAATAAGCCATCATCTATAAAGCAAAGGCATAATGCCATAAGGTGTAAGGGATAACAAGAAGAGTAAGACAATTACTCTTTCAATTAAAACCACCTCCTGTTGGAGCCTTTCCCAAAGTCTCCTTCTGCTTCCTTTTAAGATCATTTCTCATTCATCTTTTTATCAACTGAGTCACCCAATACTTTGAGCAATATGAAGAAATATGTATTGTGTTCCTTCAGTTATAAATCCAAAGTAGTTTCTGATGAAACGCAGGCTACAAGATATTACAAAGAGAATGTGGAACAGGAAACTGATAAAAAATTATATTAATGGCTGTTTTATTAATATAATTTTAAGTATCCAATTTGGCATCTGGATAAACTAAAGTGGTCTTTATTCATAATGGACACATAATAGGGGACTATTACTTGGACCAATCTCCAAAGCCAGTGAAGTTGTTTCCTTAGACAGCCAGTGCTCCCAGGGATAAAAGAGGCCTCTTAGAGACCCGCCAATTGTATTTAAAGAAATAAATGGACACTTTCTTGCTTATAGAAAATCTCTGGAATGTTCACTTGCTTCCTTGTTTGCTAACACAAGAGTCCTGAAACTTATTCCTATTAGTCACAATGCTTAGAGCTGAGAACGTGTTGAAAGAAGCATCCAAGAGTTGCTCAGGAGAAAGAATTCTTGTACAATTTCAGACATCAGAAACAGCAACAATGCTATGTGGAGCCTAAAGTAGAAGTGCTCCAAACAGCTTTGGGGGGATAACTGTATCAAAAGAATAAATAAGAAAAGAGTGAGAGAGTTTTCCGGGGATACCAAATTCCTCCATTACTTTTCCATTTCTTGTTCTTCCCCCAACCTCCCTGCAAGTCAAACTTACTGCCACACGTCCCCCAAAAACGGAAAGGACATCAAACAGAACATGGGTATTAAGCATGAGAAATAATGGTACTAGTTAGATAGGCAGTTCAAAGAAAGAAAGTATCTGAAAAATTCTAACTCAGAATGGCCAAGTACCCCTTCTCATTCCCACTGCTCAGAGACAAGTAGTCATAGAGACTTGACAACCCATACTCTGCTGATGGCATGTTATATTCACCATAGAGTAACCTTTAGATTTTCTTTTCCATTTCAGTTCCACAGATTTTAGGGAACAGTAATGACAGCTTCATTCCCACACACAGCTATGGAACAGGTAAAACTCATAGTTTTAACCTCCTAACCACCCCCTAGGTTTTTATGTATTGAATTCCTACAGACTTTTCTTATTGCCTCCTTTCCTATAGAACGCTTTTACTCAAAGAGGCTCATAAAGACCTTCTAATTCATTTCCTTCATGTTATCCATAGGGAAACAGACCAGACTGGGTGGAATTTCTTCCTAGATTGAGAACATTTTTATACCACTATAATTGTTGTTTTAAAAAATGTCCCATTATTTTATGACTTAGTTCCAGGGTTCACACTCCAATGCACTAAAGTCATTCTCTTCCTTACCCCCTCCCCACATCTCTTCAGTCTGCCCCAAAGACTGGTATTTTCATCAAAGAAGATGTTTTTTCTTTTCCACCTCTGAACTGTCTTGGAACGAGAGCAGGAATGACTGTGTATCAAAAGGATCCACTTTGGTGACTGTCGACACACTAGAGAAACTGGTGAGCTCACTGGGGAATGGCCCAGTGAAGCAGCCTGCCCACGCCAGCCTCAGTGGGTGGAGATGGGGCAACATTGGTGGAACAGGGGGTTGGTGACTGGTAAGCAATGGAAAGGTGACTGGCTGAGAGGCTCCAGCTCATTGTTCTGAATGTAGGCCTGGGAGACTTCCCAGTAATTGCAGGGCAAGTTCTTCAGCTTCTTCTGAGCTAGAAATACAGACCTGTAGTCTTTCCAATAGGACACAACAGTAGGCTAGTATCCTAGGGCCAAGGCATTTAAAATGCAGGGAATGACCAAAGAGCTGATGTGTACAAAAAGTTATTTTAAAATTATGGAATACTTCACAGGTATGAGATACTAGTATACCAGTATACACAGTGAAGAAGATATGAATTTAAAATATTAGTAATATGAAAAAATTAATATTAATAATATGAAAAAGAAGGAATCAGATCATAGGGTTTGTAGTTTATTATTGTGATAATAAAAATAAATAACTCTGTGCAAAGAGCTTTGTTTCATTATCTCCTTTTACCTCAAATAATCCTATTCATATTTTATAAATAAGGTAATTATGGCACAAAAAAAGTAACATGACCAAGATCATACACCTAAATGACAGAACATGGAATTGAATTCAGATCCCTCTGACTTCAAAGCCCTTGCTTTAATCAGCTTTAGACCATGCTGTACTTTGTAGTTGCCTTCCCTTTAGATATAAGGATTTGCTAAATGCCAGGCACTGTGCTGTAAGCACTATTCTTGTTTCTTCTGAAAAGCCTCCTGTGGTTGAGAAGAATTTGCAAGAGGGTTTTCTTGTTTGGCAATAGATGCATAACAAAGGGCAGGAATCACAATGTTGCAAATTCACTAGTGTTAAGTACCCAAGTGGGAAGTAAAGACTCCTTCAGGTAGAAAACCAGGAACAAGGCAGAGTAGAAAAGAAGAAAGAAAGGGAGAAGTAAGGAAGAGGGGAATGAGAGAGGAAGCTGATTGCCTCTTTCCCTCTACTCACCCAGGTTCCATCCTTGGCATTTTCCACTGCTTACACTCCTTACTGACCTCAGAAAAAGCTCATCACATCAGTGATTTGCTGGTTTATTTATCAAATAAACATATTTCATGATCACTTGATTCAACCTCATTTGGAGTACAGAATTTCTAACTATGAAAATAATTCTATGCAGAGAATCAGGCCAAATAAGAAATGTATATGAAATTACCTGCTTTTGATTGCACAGTTCCCCTTCCCCATTCCCTCAGTGTGATCCCAGGAGTAATGTCAGTATCGCCTGGTCATTTCTAGGAATAAAAATTCTGTATCCCCTACATCAGACCTTCTGAACCAGAAACCAGCAATCTGGTGATCTCAATGCCCACAAAACTTTAGAACTTCTTCTATAGGTCAAATGGCAAGTGCCAGTGATACTCATAAAGCTTTACTTGTTTCCAGAATCAGTTATAATCATGTACCCATTACCTCAAGGGAAGCAGCAGTAAAGGACTTGCTGTTGAGCTGTTGTTTTTGTTTTCATTCTTTTGGGTTTTTTTGTTTTTGTTTTGTTTAACTTCTAGGAGTATCTCCAGCTTATGGCAGGTGCTGAGAAGTACTTTACTGGTTTAATATACCAGCCTGCAGAGAAAAAGTGGCGCTGGATCAACAACTCTGTGTTCAATGGCAAGTACGTGAACATCCCAAATTGGGTATCTTGGTTTGCCTCAAAAAACCAAACCTGAGATTCATCCTAGAATAGTTCAAAGGTTGATATTCTACTCTTTGTTCTACTTTTCTCCTTTCTTCCAATCCATCTCCTATAAACTTTTCATTATGTGAAAATATCAAATTTTTTTCATAATAAAAAGTAGAAGAGATAAAAAAGAGTATTCATATAGCAAATAATTCTGGTAAGAGTCAAACAAATTCATGTACATAGCAATTTTTTGGTTGTATCTCATAGATCTTTAAACTACAGATCATATGCTGTAAGATCCCTAGATGTAGATCTTTTATCTAAACAAAGGTTATTTTAAGCAACTTGTCTATACCTTGGAGCTGTGAACATCTAACTCCTAAGACTATCTCAAATGAATCATCCATGGAGATAAACTTTGGAAGAAAACATAAATTCTCAGGGTTCATCAGGTCTCTAGCCTGCAGTTGGATTTCCCTATAGAGGAGAAAAAAATAATGTTCATTCAGTGTCTTCTAAATGTCTGGCACTTTGTTAAGCACTGGAATATGTTCTTTCCTACAGTATTCACCATGATACCATAGAAAAAGTTGAACAATTGAAGACAAGAAAGGCTTATAAGTGTGTTGAGTGTCATATAACCACTTAGTTCCAGATCTACAGTTTGATCCCACACTCACTTAAACCCAAAATTCATTTGTCTTTTACATGAAACCAGACTCCTTGCAGTTAGACTGAAAAGTCTGAATGACAGAAAAACTGGTGGCAGTAAGGTCAAACATATATAACCACCAAGTTTCTCCTAAAGCAAGCAGGAATCTAGGAAAGGGTGAGAAATTTCTTTCCTCCTTTTTTCCATACTCTTGCTACAAATGAACATATAGTACTAAAACATTATTTCTAACTGGGAACGTGACTCAGTGGTAGAATGCTTGCCTGGCATGTTAAGGCCCTGGGTTCAATTCCCTAGTATCACCCACACAAAATAAATCCTCTTTTAAACATTATTTCTGGGGATAAAAGAGACAGCACACAAGATGTTTCTGACCAAAGACACAAGGGAGTTAGTCCAAGCCTCTGGGAATCTATGAATGCTCACATAAGAGAAGAGTTGAAAGGAAAAGGTGGTTGCAGAGCTGGATTTGGGGAATCTGGGTTTAGAAGAGGTGGTCTGAGTTGGAATGGAAGGCCTGTTGCAGAAGAGTAGTGTATGTGGAACTAACTAGTCAGCCTGCTGCCCCTACATATGCAACTTCCATGAGACTGTCCCTCTGAAAGCTATAAAAGACAAAACTGAAACAACAGCCTTGACCATACTTTCTTTTCTTGTTTAGTATTACCCATCAGGGTCAGAACTTCAACTGTGTCACCATAGGCCTAACAAAGACATTTGATGCTGCATTATGTGACATCAACTACCGCTGGATCTGCGAGAAGCATCCCAAATGATTGCAGTTCTCTGTGATAAAAACAAATACACTCACTGAGACAATAAAAGCGAATGGTTACCATCAAGACTGTTCCAGGAAATGTAGAACATCAAATCATTGTGTTAGTCTTCTAGAGATTACTTTCAAAGTTCCCTAGTGAATCCTCCAGGGCTAATGTACCACCCACACTTATATACACACAACCAGGAAGAACTCCCCATTCTGAGCCACTCCACCCAACCATACTTTACTTCCTGTGAGGAGTCAAACCTGTGACATCTTTTGGATCCCCACAGGAAATCTAGTTAATGGTTCTTTAATCCATCTGTCCACCAATCAAGGTCCTTACCTGTTTGAGATAATGAACTTCCACATTCTGCTTTGGGGCACGAATGCTGGCCATCTCCAGGAGACAGGGTCAGTTTTATGGAGACAACACAGTTCGTATGGAAATAATATTTGTTTCTATAGGACTGAACATTTCTGACTGATCAATAAGATGTAGGCTGTCAACAGTTTGCTTTATCTTCAGTGGACATGATATTCTACCAGGGAGAACCTGCATACTGAGCAGATGTGAGCATCATTAGAGGTCAGAATGGGTGTAATAAGAGTGAACTCAGCTTATGTTGAAAACACTTGAGCCCAGTGATCACTGCATATTCTTCCATTCTGTTCTTGAAATTCCTGACACCAAGTGTAACCTACTGACCCAAAGAAAATTTGCACTAGCTGACATATTGACCCACCACTCATCCAGCTGGTCAAAGAGTAGAAAAAGAGGATAGCCATTCAGGAAACATTGGATGGAGGCAGGGGGTATGCAGAGAAAAAGAAGGGCATACCAAGGATAAATAGAAATCACATGAGAGGAGAAATGGTTTTCGTTTTGCCATATGAGAAAAAAAAGGCAAGAAACAGGTAAACAGGTCTTCACTATTTTCTGCATTTACAAGAAAATATCAGTTACATAAATATCTCAGGACCTCTGTTGTCTTGAGAAATAAGAATTAAACTATGGGAAAGACTATATAAATTAATGGAAATTATTACCATTTACATCTAAGAAGAACATGTCACAATAATTATTGTGTATAACATTAGTCAAAATAATTTCTTGCAAATTTTATATTTTATTATAACAGATTAGGTTTCATATTGTTGGTTCATTAGTGTAGACATTTAAAACTTTTATAAATGAGACAATACACTGAGTGTTTGAAGTTGCTTGAAGGAGGTTACTAAAAATAATTAGTGTTTGAGGTCCCAGAACTCAAACGGCAGAAAGTAAATCATAATCCTATTTTGAAAAAAGAGAACCGTAATTGCCACACTTACTGTTTTATGACAGAGTAATCGCAGACTTCAAAGACCAGGAAAATAGACATCTAGTGATTTCCCTAGTAAAAGCCTAAGCTCCCCAAAGATAACAAGACATGTCTGCAAGTTTTGAAAAATCCCAGTGGGGTGGGGTAAGGAGTAAAGAGTAGGAAGTACGTAGGGGACATGTGGACTTTGAAATTCATTATTGAAAAATGGTCTCAGGATCCTCAGGAAGAATAGATAAATGTGACTTTTTCTACGCAGCACTGGTAGGGTTTTTTAAAAAATGGATATTTACTTAACCATTGGGTTAAAGTTTTGATTTTGTCTCTAATATGCTGTACAAATTTCTTACATCTTCTTGTGTCTTAATTTCCTTACCTATAAAATGGGGCAGTGATACTCAACTCATAAAATTCTTGTACATATTAAATAAACTCCTCTCTAGATATCTTAATGGGAATAAACATTAGGAGAAGCACTTTGTGAAGAATATGAAGTTGAGACCTTCACTCAAGAGGTAACTCTTGAATTTGCTAGAAGCTGAATATAGGCAAGCCAATTTCTCAAAATTTGTGAACTTATGTGTAACGTGGAACTAAAAATATGCCCAAGTCAGAAAGGGTGCCTCAAAACTTCTGTGGTCAAGCCACATGGAGATCAAATGGGCCCAGCAAAGATGAGTCATCCTCCACCCAACCCTTAGACTCATCAACAAACCTATCTAAGGTCATCAGGGCCACCAACTGAGCCTACCCTAGATCAACCGAAACTATAATGTATAAATAAAAGTTCATTACTGACACCACTGGAGTTTCATGATTTTCTCTTACATAGCAAAAACAATGTCACCCTGAAATTGTTTTCCTACTCACTCCTAGAAAAAGTAAAAAACAATGTTTGAAAGGCTGACTAGGCTGGACATGATCTACATTCCAATTGCTTCTCTCCATTTTAAATTTCTCTCATATTCTTCTTTGCTCACTCCATTCCAGCATCTTTGCCTGCATCTTCTCTAGAATCTCTCCACTTACTATTCACTATACTTGGAATGTCCTTTAACAGATTTCTAAGTGTCTCACTACCTTGTACCTGTCAAGTTTTCCTTGAAAACCTTAATTAAAATTTCAACACTCCCCCTAACAGATATTTTTCTTCATTCTTGTTTCACTTTCCTTTATAGCACTTTGCTACCATCTAACATACTTCATCTAATTTTGATAGCTTTATTAAGATATAGCTCACATACCATAAAATGCACTCATTTGCAATGTACCAATTAAATGTTTTTTGATATACTCACAGTACCGTGCAATCATCACCTCAAAAATAAAACCTGTACCCTGAGAATCTTAAGTGTCTCCCGAAGGTCCATGTGTTAAAGGGTTGGTCCCTATGATGGTGGTTTTGAGAGACGGTGGAAACTTTAAAAAGCAGGGCCTAGTTAGAAGTCATTAGGTCACTGGGGAAATTACCTGGAAGGGAATTGTGGGGCCCTGGCCTCTTCCTCTTCCTGTCTTTTGCTCTCTAGCCATGAAGTGAGTGTGTTTGCTCTGCCATATGCTTCCACCATTATGTGCTGCCACACCAAAGGCCCAAAAGCAATGGAGCCAACTGATGTTAGGGAACTGAAGCCTCCAAAATTATGCACCAAAACAAAACTTTTCTGTTTATAAGTTGATTACCTCAGATATTTATTATAGTGACAAGTAACTAGCACAACCAGTATCCCTTCTTATGGCTGAATAATATTCAGTTGTGTGTGAATTCTATCATCAGCTTATGGGTATTTGGGTGGCTTCCATCTTTTGACTATTACAAATATTGACACTATAAGCATTCACGAACAAGATTTTTTTATTTCTTTTTTTATTGAGAAATTTATTTGTTGAACAATCATACAAATTTTAACAAAATAATATATAATGTATATAGCTTCTGAAAATTGGATTTACCCCCGAGTGCCCCCCCATTAACCACCCTTATCCCTCCCTTCCCCTTCCCACAACATCTCTAAAACAAGTATTAGGTTGTGTAACATTACATGATATCTGGATTTAACATTTGATAATAGACCACCTCTCTTAATGGCCAGGGTCTAGTTCCAGCCTCCACAGATGAGTGAAGACATTCGACCCTTGGTTTTCTGGGTTATGCTGATTTCACTCAGCATAATTTCTTCCATAGCCATCCATTTACCTTCAAAGGCTGCAATATCATTGTTTCT
>PVKS010030871.1:0-23979 GCA_004027875.1 Aplodontia rufa
TATGTGGTGAATTACATTTATTGATTTGTGTATGTTGAACCAGCCTTGTTTTCCTGGAATGAAGCCTACTTGATCATAGTGTATTATCTTTTTAATGTGCTTTTGTATCCAATCAGCTAAAATTTTATTAAGGATTTTTGCATCAATGTTAATCAGGGAAATTGGTCTGTAGTTTTCTTTCCTTGATGTGTCTTTGTTGGGCTTTGGAATCAGTATAATATTTGCTTCATAAAAGTGTTTGGGAGTGATCCCTTTCTATCAGTTTCCTGGAAGAGCTTGTAGAGGATCGGTGTTAGTTCTTCTGTGAAGGCTTGGTAGAGTTCTGCCGTATATCCATCCGGACCTGGGCTTTTCTTTTTTGGGAGAGCTTTGATTGGTACTTCAATTTCGCTTTCTGTGATAGGTTGGTTTAGGTTTTCAATGTCCTCCTGTGTTAAAGAGAGGATGTCGAGTGTGTCCAAGAACCTGTCCATGTCCTCGATCTTTGAGTATTTCTAACCAGTTGATACAAGATATCTTTTACAGTCTATAGAATTGTCATTTTTCCAAATCACCTTGGTTCTTTTTGTAGACAATAGTATTTAAAACCCAGAAGTTGGGTGCTTCTGTGGTTTTTGCTTCTATGTCCTCTCAAAAGACAGTTAAGCAGTGTGCGCACATATGTACTACATTTTTATCAGGTATGGGGGCATATGCCTATAATCAACAATTCAAGAGGCTGAGGCAGGAGGAGTGCAAGTTTGAGGCTAACATCAGCAACTTAGATAAACCCTATTTCAAAATGAAAAAGAGCTGGGGATTTAGCTCAGTGGTGGAGAACACCTGGGTTCTATTCCCAGTACCCTCTCCCTAAAAATAGTAAGTTTGTATCTGATGTGTATGTAAACTTAAATGCGATTAGTTTTTAACAGTACTTCCAATATTGGCCTACCACCCTGGGATTCTTTGTAGCTTTCTTTGTTTTTGATGATTGTCTTGAGTCTCCTGTGTGTTTTATTTACCATCTTAAGCAAGGGTAGTCTTGGCTAACGATCCATTTGAGTTATCAATACTTTGGTACAGAACAGCGTACGTCACAATCAGCTATCAAGACATTTTCTCAGACATTTACTTCTTTGCTCATCGTAATTTATCTGGCAGCCATACTGGTCCTCTCCTACACCTGACACCTCTGTGCCCCATGTCCTAGGGTGCTGTCAGGCAACCACTGATTCCCTGAGTGCAGTTCCTATCCCGTTTTACCCCAGTGCCCTCCCATACCCTTGGTGGACTTGTGGGCACGCTGCCAGACACATTTGAACATGCATGTTAATTGTCCTGTGAGTCATCATCAATTTTGTGTTTAAAAAGAAACAGGAAGATATGAAAATAGACCAGCTACATAAGAATGTTATTTTGTTAAATTTATTGTAGATCCATTAGAAAAGTGGTGTTAGCTGTTACCACCAGTAGGCCTTTTCATAGTGGTCCAAATGGAAAACAAGCAGGCAAAGAAAAGTTTAACAGGAATTTCATTGTGAATACCTTATCTTCTGAACAAGTTTGTCCCGTTTACAGGTGAAATAGGGTCTACATATAGATTTGTACACACATAAGCTAAATCATTGCCCCGTTATTTTATACTCAATTCTTACAGCAAAATTTGGAGAAAACCACATTGTATTTGTATCATAAAGAAGATCAGATTCTTCCCTTAATATCCAGGAGAAATACCACTTAATTTTAATAGTTAGTATTAGAATTATAAATGCTACCACAGGTCAGAAACTATGCTAAATATTTTACATAAATTATTAATCCTTACAACAGCATGCCAAATTTATAGCTAACTCTGTTTTTTAGGTGAGTAAAATGTATTAGCAGTTTGCTTTTCCTTAATCTTTTCATTAGATAACTTCAGCTGTTTTTTTTTTCCCTTCTAAGTTATTAGTTCAATTTATTTTAATATGGACAACTTAATTTGTTTCACAGGGATCGAAAATTGTTGAACTTGGGATTAAAAGGCTACTATGTCAAAGGCAGTGGCAACAATGCAGGTAATATAGTATAAAACTACATAGCCGTTTTTTGCTAAACTTAACCATAATAACGTGTTGATGTTTATACAATTTATTCACATAAATTTGCTAACATTAAATATGATAAATAGCAAATCTATAATCATAGTTTATATATATTTTTACATATACTTATATGAATATCCCCACACACATATATAGATACATGGTTTTAGAATCTCCATCAAGGGCTGGAGCAGTGGCTCTGCAGTTACGGCGCTTGGCTGGCATGCGCAAGTACACGGGTTCAAACCCAAGCACCAAGTACACAGCTGAGTGTCGGAGGAACAAAAGCTGTGTGAAAAACTCAATAGAATCTCCGTCAAAGCAGATCCTTTCTTTTGCTATAGCTCCTTTATGGACTTGATTTGGCCCCTTTTGTCCTGCGCAGCATTCCTTCCTGAGTTGTTGGCATTAGATAAGAGTAGTCTGGAACTTGAAACTTTGAAAAGGAGAGAACTTGTAGTTTCCTAGTTCCTTCATTAAAATTTATCATGCGTTATCAGTGGATCAGGATAAATTCCAAGTGACTAGCCATAGTCTTTGACCTTAAGTAAAGAGGCAGCCATCTCAAACTTTTCCAAATAACAAATAGAATTTAGTCTATACATTAAGCCTCACTTTGGTCTCTCTGTCTTTCCCACCGCATTGACCCTTCATATAGATCTTTCATTTTTCCAGGTACAGAGAAAACAGCAACAGGAATTAGAAGTCAAAGTCAGCCTAAGTACAGTCTATTACAGTTATCTTTGAAAATCCTTACTCATAATAGCACCTAATTTTATTTATTTATTTAGCAGTACTAGGAATTGAACACAGGGGTGTTCTACCTCTGCTCCAGATCTCCAACCCTGTTTTATTTTGAGACAGATCTCATTAGGTTGCCCAGGCTGGTCTTGAACTTGTAATCCTCCTGCCTCAACCCACTGAGTCACTGGGATTATAGGCTTAACGCCCATAATGATAGAATAAGATGCTGTTTCTTCAGTCACATACAATATGTGGTTTGGGTTTCAGTGCTATGCCATACAAAGAAGGTTTCTGTGAACACTAGGCTCCTCCTGAACATAAGATATGTACATCACAAGAAGCACATAACACTCTCTTTTGCTCTCTTTCCATGGTGTCATAGGTTCACTGAATGAAATAATGAGTGGAATCCCCTCCATTATTAAAATAGGTATCTTTTCCCCCTGTTTAGGAGGCTATTTGAGTAGAATTTGCAAGCATAGGATTTCCTTTCTATCAATCTCTGTTTTTGCTATGTAAGATTCACTGATCTATTACTAGAGCTGGAGTGCAGCTCAGCACTTACTGAACTAATATAGAAAGTGATTTTTATCTCACATTTTAAATATCTAACAACACTTGAATGGCATTTTTCTAATTAGTTGCATAGTCTATTAAATAGCCATATTAGATAAGGCAAAACTTGTTTTGTTTTTATAATAGCTTTTCTTAAAGATCTAGACTCAGGGAGCTTGAAATAATTCTAGTTCTTTGGATTCAAATATTTAGTAGCAGACCTTTTGATGAAATCAACTCTTCACACAATCCCTGTTGTATTGAAGTGTCTTCCTGGGCCTAAAGAAGACGTACCTCTCACCTCTCTGGTTAATAACTCCTAACATAATTCCACAGATCATGAGTTTAAAATCCTCTAATCTTGTTCAGTAGTTTTACAGATAACAAATGTGAATATATAAGTACTTTCTCCACAATTATATTTCCCTGTGTCCTCTTACTTCTATTTTTAGTACTTTGCGTAGTGCCTGGCACAGAGCGGATACTAGATAAGTAAATTGAATGGGCAGCTGGATTGATGTTGGTAGCCGTAGTTTCATTCTTTTTGTTATTTTTTTTTTCTTCTTCTTTCCCTCTGGGTACTTCCAGCTTGCCAGGAAACACACTGTACCACTGAGCTACATCTCCAGCCCTCATGAAATTGATTCTTGATTTCTCATTGACAGTTTTTGGTACTAGTCCATATTACTGCCAATCCTTTTTATTTTTATAAAACATTGTAACGTTTGCATGACTTTGGGAAAGTTATATAATCACTGTAAATCTTGTGTTCGTCTTTAAAATGAGGGGCCTGGAGCTTGGCATGCACAAGTACACAAGTTCAAACCCCAACACCACATACACAACAAAGTGTCAAAGCAACAAAGTCCACATGAAAAACTAAGTAAAGGTGATTCTCTCTCTCTCTCACTGTCCCTCTTTCTATTAAAAAAAAAATGGGATAAGAAAACTTGCCTCTAAATGTTCTATAGAACTAAACTAAAAAGTGCTATCCGTAGGAGACCTAGCAACAGAAGAGGAGGAAGATGGTCATTCCCATGGCACTGCAGAATTTCGTGACAGCAAAGACATAGGCCTAGATGAAAGTGAACTTGATTCTGAGGCCGAACTCATGAGAAGCATGGGATTGCCACTTCAGTTTGGTGGGGTGTCAGCACATAAGAATTTTGAGGTAAGTATTAATGTTCTTTTTCTGCTGTTTTAGTTTTCTTCATAAAATAGTACAAATGTTTTTTGTTTTGGTTTTTTTTGTTGTTGTTTATTTGTTTATCCTAGATCAAAAGCATTCATGGAACATTCTGTGTGTGTGTGCGGATGTGGGGGTGTGGGAGTATGTGTGGTTCTGGCCATCGAACCCAGAGATGCTCTGCCATTGAGCTACATCTCCAGCCCTTTCCATTTTATTTTGAGAGAGTAGTCTACCTAAATTGCTGGGGCTGGCTTCATTCTTGTGATCATCTTGCCCCAGCCCCTGGAGTCTCTGGGATTATAGGCATATGCTACTGCACCTGGCTTTCTCTTTTTAAATGTACAAATTTAGAAGTTAACCAAAACTGCAAATTGTGATGTATCTCTTGTGTGACATTTCTTCCTCTTTAGAACTTATTTTTTTTTAGTTATAGTGCTGGGGTTTGAACCCAGGGGCACTATACCACTGAGCTGTATCCCCAGCTCTTTTTTTATTTTATTTTAAGACAAGGGCTCACTAAGTTGCCCAGGTGGGCCTTGAACGCAGATACTCCTGCCTCAGCCTTCTAAGTAGCTGGGCTTATATGTGTGTGCCATAATATACCCAGCTTCTGGGAACTTACTAATAGTCGTTTATGTATTTAAAAGCCCAGGGTGAGAATTTGAGACTATTTCATTTAATTTACTGTCAGAATAGACTTAGGTTATACTTCCTTTTATAGTATTTTTTATTCAAGTTATCATTTATCTGATATAGGTATCTATGAATAAAAAAAATAAAGTTAAAGTGAAAAAGAAAAAGAGAAAACATCAAAGGAAGTGCTTAGATGAAATTATGCAAGAGTCTTGGAGAAAAGAATATGAAGAAGATGACCAGTTGGTTTCAGATGATCCATCCTCAGTTGAACAGTGTGAGAACACTAAAACATATGACCTTCAAAGCAGAAGAAACACTGAAACAGAAAATCTTCTGGTTGAAAATACATTATCTCCAAAGCTAGAAATTACAGAGAATTGGGAAAGGTATTGGAATAAATATGGAGGAGAACTGTTATGGCAAAGCTGGCAAGAAAAACATCCAGATCAAACACTGTCACCCGAACCCTGGAACCTTCCTGATACAAAGGAGGAATGGGAAGAACATTACAGTCAACTGTATTGGTATTATTTGGGGCAATTTCAGTATTGGGAAGCTCAGGGTTGGACGTTTGATGCCTCACAAAGTTGTGATACAAAGACCTGTGCATCTAAAACAGAAATTGACAAAAAAGATGAGAGCATCATGAAAATAGACTTCATATCTTTTCTGTCTTCTAACACAGTTGATAAACAAAGCTCTGATTCAAATTACAAGGATCATAATGAAATAATTGAAGGAATTAGTAATATAACTCTGAGTTCAGACGAAGTAGAACATGGCCAGTTAGTTTCCTGTGTGAATTGTGAGGGACAGCTAAGTGAAGTTAGTGGGAGAGAATGCCCTGCTTCCAGCCAAAGTGAACCCTGTGATGGAGGAACCAAGGAAAGCAACTTCTCTGAGAATAGAAACGCAAACCAGCTACCTCAAGGTAAGAGTAGCCAAATTGATTCTGCTAAGCAGTGGGTATCAAGATGAATCTTACCTAGCAAAGACTACTAATTCTAATCCATTACGATAGTTAAAAAATGCCAACATTTCATAGTATAGTGAACCTCATCTATATTTTTTATATTGTAATTATTATTCTTTTGTATTAATGAGAATATTTGCAGAGTCCTTAAAAGTGTTATTCTTTTCTCTTGTATCTTGGTGGCCAGTGAAGGAAAACTTGCAGATCTTGAGAGATCTAATTTAAAGTGAGCTTGGAACGTTCACAGGTTTCCAGAGCGTGAGTTCGAAGAGTGGTTGAGAGGATACCTGTGACATTAGGCAAATGTAGCATGAGGCATGCAGAATTCATGCAGGGCAAGTGAAGCTTTGCTTTATAGAGAGTATCCACAGGGCATGATACTAATTTTACCTGGAAGGTTTGATTTCAGGTTCTCATCAATCTGAAACTCAGTTGATTTATGAATAAGATTTTTTAAACAACATAAATTATACAAACTGGTGCCACTTTCAGCCCTAGAGAAAGCAAATGAAAAGTTTGTTGAAAGGAGTTTAGAGTGAGATGAGAATGCTGTTGCTAAGGAAGAGATTCTCTTAACTGATGGCACCAAGAAAATGGGAGAGGACAAAATTTTATGAGTTGAATTTCCGAAAGTCTTGGCATCTTTGGTGTTTGGTGCTGGGAAATCTGAGAGAGACTTTCTTCTCAACATCATTCCTGTGTGAAGTAAGAGGGTTTGATCTTTCATCTTAACATATGCATTTGCTTTGCTTATCTTGGATTGCTGATGTTCTCGTTGAGAGTTTTTGCAGAGCTGTTGATACAGCTCTGTTGATGCTTTTTCTCTGTATTCTCACATGGCGCTTACCTTAGTATAGTATTCTCATTCCTTCCTATTTTGGGTGTTATTTTTATCCTTTTTACATCTGATGGTTTTATGTTAGTCTTCTAGTACTCTTCTATGTACTCTACTCCTGATGTGTTTCTGTAGTTACTGTTTCTGTGCATGTTGATCAATGTATTAGCTTCTGTGTTACTGTCTCATATTACTTCCTTTAATTCTCTTCCTTCATCTTCCTGCCTTTTTCCTTTACCACATACAATAAGCCTTCCCACAAGATTTGCCTTATATTGCCTATCCCTTCAATAAGGGCCTGGGTTGACCATTTTGGTATACGATCCAATGTGTCTGCCATCAGGATCAGTTTAAGAAGTTTAGGTTTTGATTTGTTTTAGACCTTTCAATAAGATAAAAATGTAAGGCATACGTTACAATTCTATGTAAATACAGTTGGTTATCTCTTTGTGGCTGGTGTTCTCCTGAACCTGACCGCAGACCGACAGTGCTTCCCACTGTCCGCCCTGCAAGCATGTTTCCCCTTCTAATCTCACCCAGTCTTGTCTGATGAAATATAGGGCAGGGATAGATGTGTGCCTCAGGTAAAGTCACCCCAGTTAAAGATATTACTTTTAAAGGTATACTTGTCTTGGTTACTTCCATTGTTAATTTAAGAGCCACATTAAAGACAAATGTATTTGCTTTGTAATGAACGAATTTGCTTTTAATCATTTTGATCATGCTATCTTTAGAGTCATTTCAATTAGTGTTCCTTCAAAATGTGATTGCCAACAGCTATCACAGTGTTAACTTTGTAGCTTGATTTTTGTAACTAACAAGTAGTTATAGTTAAGACATCACTGGATAATGTAAACGTGAGACCACCATCAAGTATGCAAATATGCATTCCTTGTTAGATCATAGAAACTTCAGAACTTTATAGCTAGGTTTTTTTTCCTTCAACTCTGCATAAAGACCCATGGGTAGACTAGCCTGACGCTTTGCCTGAGGCATATATACAGCTCATGGCACGAAAGGCACCAAAGTATTTTGATTGCCTCTGTAAATGGCAGAAAAGTTACCAAACCAAGAGGGAAATCCACTGCAGTTT
This sequence comes from Aplodontia rufa, assembly GCA_004027875.1. Classification (NCBI taxonomy): domain Eukaryota; kingdom Metazoa; phylum Chordata; class Mammalia; order Rodentia; family Aplodontiidae; genus Aplodontia; species Aplodontia rufa. The sequence goes on from PVKS010030871.1 coordinate 8,089, forward strand.
CTCTGCTTCTTTAGAGTCACAGAAGCCTTTAGGAGCAAACACGAGCAGAGATAGGCTGCAGACCAATGGGACTGGTGGAGATGAGAGTGAAGAAGATCCACCTGAGCACAAGTCCTGCAAACTCAAAAGGAGGTAAGTTGTGCATTACCCCTGTCTCTGAAATGTATTAACATTTGTGTCCACGAGTCAGTGCTTGTTTAATGACTGTTATGTGTACAACACTGTCAGTCCTGTAAGAAAAGGAGAATCTAGTGGTAAGATACTGAAGTTTTGGGCCCCTGGTCAAACCCCAGCTCTGTCACAAACTAAATAGATTCCTTAATTTCTCATCTGAGTTGGGACTTGTGCCTTTTTTATGAGCTCATTTGGTAGACTGGAGCTATCTGGCAGTATGTCTGACTCCTAGTAGCTATCAATGTTTTCTAACTTTCAGCTAATAATTATATACTCCCGCCCCCCACCCAGCAGTTGTAATTCTCTCTCAGAAGTCTGGGTATATATTATCTGAGGTCTTTAATTGCTGAAGTAGACCTCACTCTAATGCCATCAATGAATGAATAGTAATACTGAAACAAAAGTAACCTTGTTCAGAGTTACCATGAACAGTGGCCATTCTAAAGATAGAGCCAAGCCCAACTCTGCCCAAGGGAACACTCTTACATACTACCTACATGCATAATTAACAGTAGCAGCTAATGTAAGGTATAATGCAGAGTAAAATGTGATTAAATATTAATACTGTGAATAAGGAGAGAATGTATCATTGCAGGATTTGAACTTCAGCTGGAAATACTTCATTTCTCTGTTAGGATGTGAGGTGCTTCATGTGAGACTTCTTTATAGCATCTACAAAAACAAGCCAGCTTTGGAGGCTCAGTAACTTAGTACGGAAAAGCGAGCCTCTACTATATTCCCTCTGAACAGGACATTTTTTTTAAGATGGAGAGAGAGAGAAAAAAATCAATTATATTTATTTTTCCATCTGGCCTTTGTTTCTCCAACACCTAAATTGTGTATGTAGTGCTGGGGTTTGAACCCAGGTCCTCACACATGCCAAGCAAGCACCCCAACCACTGAGCCACTGCTCCAGCCCATGACATTGAATATTAATTCCCCATTAGTTCCTCCAGGTTCCTAGAGGCAGAGACCATGCATTTACTTACACTCAGGGATCCATTAACTTCTCAACAGACTATTTAGTGAGTGTAAGTTAATTGGAAGGACAGACTTTATAAGAATTATTTCTCACCATGTTCATTTGGAACTTCGGCTCAAGTAGTAGGGTTTCTACAAGGTACCTAAAAGGTAGATTTTCCTAGGTTACTTAAATCACTTATAATACAACCTTACTCTTCTTCTTCTTAATTTTTTTTTAAGAGAGAAATATAGTAAGAGAGAGAGACAGAGACAATCAATTTTTATTGAATTTTTCATGTGGTTTTCTTTGCTCTTGACACGTTGTGTTTGTGGGTGCTGGTGTTTGAACCCGTGTACTTGTGCTTTGCCATAACCGCCGAACCACCGCTCCAGCCCCAACCTTATTCTTCTTAATGACATTTTTTTTCTTTATTGGTCAGACTGATACTTATTTGTTTTTAAGCAGAACGTCTAGAGAAATCACTGTAGAAGATTAATTTCAGGCTGCAGCTTTTACTGGTGTTTTTCCAAAGCAAAATGAACAGACCCATATTTGTAGCATGTTTAGGAATAGAGGTGATTATTTGACATAGTTTAAGATCTGAGTGTTTCTTACTATATTCCAAATGCTACTGGGTTGAGACATTTGAAAATCCAGATTAAGGTATTCTTTCTCCTGGCTTCCTGGATTTTTGAACTGTGATTGATCATTGATACTTCCCTAAACTGGTGAACTCTGGAGGTGGAAGTATTTTGACTTAACCACTATTTTTTTTGTTTCTTCCTTTTTTTAGCCACGAACTGGACATTGATGAAAACCCAGATGCAGACCTTGATGATAATGGTTCCCTCCTGGGATTTAAGCATGGCTCAGGACAAAAGTAACTATTTGTAAATACTACCATCTTCTAGTAATCCTAACAACTTCAGCTGTCTCAAGACTCTTCACTATACTTTTAGATTATAAACAATACTGTATTTGATAGCATGTGAAATGTTAGAATTAAAAGTGTCTTGTTAATGAGAATTGCACCTAGCATCTCACATATCTGTTCCTCGGCAGATCTGAAGACCCCACAAACATGCCATGAAAAGTTCAAATCTACTTCAGCCTCTTTCTTATTATAAAAGTAGTAAAACTCAAATAAAACAGAAATAAAAGTAAATCTTTTTTTTTTCCAAATCATTCCCAGAGGTAGGCAGTGTTTAAAGAGTTTAGCATATATTTTTCCAAATGTACTCATGTGTGGTTTTGTGACTCAGTGCATATTACTTCCCTTTTTAAAAACACGCAAAAGTGTGATCATACTGTCCATTTTGTGCTGTTCGTTTTTCTCCCTCAGCAATATCATGGACAACCTTCCTTGTCAGTATACAGAATATTTGCATGATCTTTCAGTGGAGGCATTGTGTTAAATTCACCGTCCTAATCAACAACATCTAAGTTGTTTCTTAGATCTAAGTAGCATGCCTTTGTGGGCCCTCCAGATTATTGTATGCATCAATCATTTTTTTCCTTCTCTCGCTGAAGGGTATTCCACTGTGTGGGTATACCAAAGTTTCTTCATCCCCTTTCACCTATTGAAGGGTATACGGGTTATTTCTAATATTTTGCTATTACACACAGGGTGGCTCTGACCATTTGTCTATAGAAAAATAAGTTTTTTCTGAGATTAAATGCCCAAGCATTAAATATAAGAAAGTATAAATGAGTAGGTAATTATAGAACAACTGGCAACTTCATCTCATGTGAAAGGAAGTCTGAGCTGATTAGGAAAGGCAGACCAAAGATATATTATTTAACGTCAGTTTACACCACTGTTCTAAACCAAGACTAGAGTCCTTGATGTTTCTAATGGTTGAGATTTCACATCCTACTTACCTATTTTATAAGTTATGAAATTTAAATAGACCCCTGCACATTATGAAGTTAGCAGGAAAAAGACATGGGAAAAGTCTCACAATTAATGTATAAATTGACTCCAAGTTTTTCAAAAGTGCATGCTAGCCAGGCACACCTGTAATCCCAGCTGCTTGGGAAGCTGAGGCAGGGGTATCCTAAGTTCGAGACCAGCCTTGGCACTTCAGTGAAAACCTGTTTCAAAACAAAAACTGTAAAGGGCTGAGGATGTACCTCAGTGGTGGAGTACCGAGTCAAGTGACGTTTGATATAGTCGAAGTTTCATAGCAGATATATGTATATATCTTTTAGAAATTGAAAAATCGAGATGTTAGATTAGGTTTCCACTAATAAGTTTTTATAATAAGGATTTGTTTCTTTTGTAAGCTTAGATTGATCTAGGTTAAAAATTTAGTGACTACTCTTAAAATAATTTGAACGTGTCCAGATAAATGTTGAGAGCTTTGGCATTGCCCCACCTTGAGAAAACCTCCCTAACAAGGGGATTCATGTCTTTGCTACTTCTGTATTGAACGCTACGGTATAATTGTCTGCTTTCTGCTCTGCATTAGAAATATTGCTGGTCCCATCTTTGGTGTTTCACTTTTATTTTTTTTTTAATTAACGTTAAAAACTAGACAATAGGGCTGGAGCAGTGGCTCAGGGGTTATGGCACTTACCTGGAATGTGTGAGGATGTGAGTTCAAACCTCAGCACCACCTCCACAACACAGTGTTGGAGCAACAAAGGCCATGTGAAAAACTAAATAAATTGATTGTTTCTCTCTCACTGTCCCTCTCTTTAAAAAGAAAAAAAAAAAACTAGACTATAAACTCTTCTGCAATTTGATCTGATTGCATGGTTTTCATAATTTAAAAAACTAAGATGGTGACTACTTATAGCAAAACCTAGTGAAAATTTTAGCTGTCTTCTCTTTTCTTATTAAGAAATAATCTAGAACTTAAACTGTGAGCCTCTTCTTTTGGTCTGATTGCAGATATGGTGAAATTCTAAATTTCAGTCATAGACAGGTCAAGTATCTAGATAAGAATGTGAAACGTAAGTCAAAGTACTTAGACATGCGCAGACAAATAAAGATGAAAAACAAGCACATCTTCTTTACTGAAGAATCAGAAAAACCATTTCTCAAGAAAAGCAAAACTCTGAGTAAGGTATGTATGAATTTTGTTTTATACTTGAAAAGAATCACATTTTGTGAGCTTCACTTCTTAAAATTGTATTCAAATGAGAAGCCTGGTTCTTTGAGATACAAGAGAACCTAAATTCTTTTCCTCTTGCTTCTATGGCATATGTTGTGTAAACTGGCATATGTTGTGTAAACTATGTTTGAAAAACAGGAAGTTGAGATATTAGGAAAAGGAAGTGTTTGAAAGCTGTAAACCAATATTGTCAAAAAAGATAAATAAGTCAAATTATCTTACCTGTGTAGAAACAGACAAGAACAAGGGGAATGTCTCATCTCTTCCAGGCTAAGTAAGATCCTGGTAGTCCAAATTCTGATAGAGCTCATTCTATAAACCTTAATTCTTAATGGATCACCCTTTGAAATGACAGGCTTGCCCAGTAGTATGAAATACAAGGCCAACTTATTGATTCACATTGAAACCTGAAATATTTGTGTCCCCCCTCTCACACTACTATGTCTGCTATCCAGCTACCTGGGAAAGAGCAGGAATGAGACGGTTGCTCCTGTGATGAATTATCCTTTCACGTTCTGTCGGGGAAAGCACCTTCTAATTAGCAGAACCTTATGTTTGTCACATTGCCAGCAACTCTTCAGGCGAAAGAACATAATCTTGGACTCCATACTGACTTTGTTTTACCTTTAGAGTACATTATCCTTCCTAACTTCATCTTGCTTGTAAAGCAAGCTACAGATTGACAAAGCTGGTTTTATTTTTATTATGTATCAGGTTGGTTGGTTGCTGGTGGTATTTTTATGACTATTTCAGGGGCCCTGGTTATATCTGAAACGGACCTAGGATCAGTTCAGTCAGTCTTGTAGGGCTTTTTGTAATGTTGATAAAGCAGTCTCCCTACCTTGATCTGTAGATAATTGCAGAAACACAGCTACTCAGCATTGCTAAAGAAAAAAGAAAGGTGGCTGCTATGTCCTTGGATCTCTAATTAGGCAAAGGCAAATTGCACTCAGGAAAATTCTAGGTTATTGCCCATCGTACATCTACCACTCTCATTTTAATGTACTCATGCTTAAGAAGGTCATGAAGGTCTTACATACAGAATGTCCTTGTTACAGACGATGTAAGGAAGTATACCGTTGGACTTTGGGTCTTGTTAACATTTCAACGAATAAACCTACTCTATTGATACTTAATTTACTGGCTGTGTTTCATTTAAATCAGTGTTCATTCTGTCCAGTATCGCACTGCTTTAATTTTAAAGAAATTGGCACTTAAATTTATAAAATTCTTCTTTAATGTCACATAACTTTAACATAGATTATGGCTTAGCCATTGCAGAAGATGCTTTACAATTTGAGAAAGAATAAAATTAATGATTGGACATTAAGTAGGTACATTTGTAATGATAATATAGCACAGCTATATTGTTAGGATCCATTATGGAAAGCTACTGGGACAATTTGGCTTTATCCACTTAGTGTTAACTTACAACAGAAAGTGTTTAATATTTTCTTCCACTTAAAGGAGTCTTTAGTGAGGTCAAGGAATGCCAAGATAAAGTCTAGTTATCCCAGAATCACTTATATTAGCCTTCATGATGCTGTATTTTTCTCAGAGCTCATAATTATGGCACAGCTTGTCAGTTAAGTCACAGACAGTAAAAGGTGAGAAGATTCTGTTTAGTTTAGAATTAACGCATGCTCATGATGGCATCTTAAAATTTCAGGTAGAAAAATTCCTAAAATGTGTTAATGAACCAGCAGACACGGAACCTTCGCAGAAATTACCTTCTCATGATAATGTACAAGACCCTTGCACAAGCAGTGATTCAGAGGAACAAGACATTTCTGTTAAAGCTGTTGATTCAGTGAATCTAGAACTTATAAAGTCTCAGACCATCTCTTCAGCCAGTGAACTCAAAGCAGAACAGAGTGAAGGAGGCAGTTTGGTAGCAGCTCTGCTGGAAAAGCAAGATTGCATTCCTCAAGAAATATCAGACTCTTCCCAGGTAGAAATTGAAGGTAAGAGTAAATGTGCTTCAACTTGCTGGTAGATTTCAATAAGTACATTTTTCCTTCAATTTTCATTTCTAATCATCTATAACTCAGGATCCACTGCTGTTTAAATTTTAGTGCAGAGAAGGCATAAGTGTAAATGTGCTAATTGGCTGTGATTGACGCCATAGTATTCCTCACTTTCAGCTAAGGAAGCACAATAAAATCAAAAGGGAAAACTACATCTGAAGACTATATCTGCCATTAATCTTGGTCTCTACCGCCACTCTATGGGCTGAAGATGGCCAATCCTTCTTGAAATTTGGTGTCGCTTATTTTTAAAGAGAGAGAGAGAATGAATCATCTTTATTTAGGTTATCACATGGCTTTTGTTGCTCCAACACTGTGTTGTGGAGGTGGTGCTGGGGTTCAAACTTGCATACTCACACATGCCAGGCAAGCTCCATAACCACCACGCCACCGCTGCAGCCCCAGTATTCAGCTTTTTGATGAGTTATTGTAGACTTGTCCTTCTGAAACAATTATATTATGACACTTCATCATTTCTTTCTTAATTTAGTATTGAAGGAAATAACTTACTTGAATCTTAATTTTTTTGTTCTTCATGCCAGCATGGATATGATCTTCAAATCACATCTCTCTGGCTTAAAGCATACCTCAGGTTGTCTACATATTTTTTATTATCAGTGTTGTAATAACTAATGTCCTTGTGAAACTTGTAGATTTCTGAAATGCTGTCTTACGCCTTATTCTCATTTAACCTATAAGGTTAAATCCAATGAAGTAGGTGATTTTTTTCTCGATCCTATAAATTCAGAAAGTAAAGCTCGGAAAAATTAAGAAAATAACTCAAGTAAGTGGCATAGCTAGGACTCAGTACCCATTCCTCTGAATCCTAAGTCACGTTTTCCTGCACTAGCCTGCTTCCATGAATACTAGTTTTCATAATACTGGTAGTTCTTATATGAAATGTTACCACCTTCATAAGGGCCTTTGAAGATGTTGATTGTTAGGATGATCTCTGGAATACTGGCATTTGGTTTTCAAGTTACTTAACATTAGGTCACATTACAAGATACAACAAGTAATTATTCCACCTCAAATTGGTGTTTTCCTCTCTATTGAAGAGGACCTTACGTTACTATTGACACTTTTTGCTCTCTTCAATAATCCAGTGACCATATGAAGACACAGTCTCATCCTTAAGGGCCATTTAAATGTATCGGAGTTTTATTCTTTGTCAGCTATAATCTCTTTTTCTTATACTTAACTGTAACAACGTTCTCTTTTTTCTACATTGCAGGATTGCTGTTTCTAATCTGCTCAGGACCAAAACCAAATACGCTAATAATCATTTGTATGAGAAAAGGCTCTCATTTAGTCTGTGAATGCGTGAGATCCTTTTCTGTGTAGTGATATTTCTCAGATGCCATGTGTCTTCTGGGATTAATATGACCAGAGCTAGAGCTTATTCAGCCCTTATACCCATTTCATTTTCAGGAAGTGAAATTTTTCCATTTCTAATTCACCAACTAAAGCAGTACTGTGGCTAACAGCAGTAATACCTTTTATACCTGTAATAGTGCTTGTGCATTCAGGTTGAGTATCCCTTATCAGAAATGCTTGGGGCCAGAAGTGTTTCAGGCTCCAGATTGTATTGCATATGCATAATGAGATCATGGCTATTGGACGCAAGTCCTAACAAAAATTCATTTATGTTTCATATGCATCTTGTACACATAACCTGAAGGTAAATTTATGCAATATTTTTTTAGCGTGCCTTATTTTTGACTGGAATTAGTCAGATGAGGACAGATGTGGAATTTTCCCCTTGTATGGTGTCACAGCAGACCAAAATTATAAATTACAAGTATTTGGTAGGGCTACTCTTCTGGCCTGTCTTTTCATAGAAAGCATCTCAATTTTTTTGCATTTTATTTAGCTGAAATAAAGAAGAAGAAGAAAAAACTCAAGAACAGAAAAGTAAATGCTCTGCCTCCTGAGATACTTGCTGATCCTGAGCTGGCAAAATACTGGGCCCAGAGATACAGGCTCTTCTCCCGTTTCGATGATGGGATTAAGTTGGACAGAGGTAAAGTGTATATGTATTTTTGTACTTCATTTTGAAACCACTTCAAATTTACAAAAAAAGTTACAAGAATAAACAGAATTTTCATATCCCCTTTACCTAGTCATCTGTTTTCAACATTTTACCAGGTTTATTTTTTCATCCCCTACGTGTCTTTTCCTGATTGAACCGTACACATCATGCCACTACCCTTTTTAATACTTCAGAGTACTTTTCCTAAGAACCAAGATACTTTTATGTAACAATATTAAATAATTTCTATAGTCTAAATAATTTCTATAGACAATATCCATTAATTGTCATTGTAGATTTTTGTGTTTTTTTCCCTAATTAATGTATTGCTTTTTTTGTTTTCAGTATTGAGGGTCCAACCCAGGACCTTGCAAACATTAGGCAAGTAAGCTACACTCTCTGCCAACTTTGACATTTTTTAAAGAGTTGATGGCCAGTAGTTTTATAAAATATCCCTCAATTTGGATGTTTATATATATAAATTTCTAATTCAGGCCTAATCTGTATTTGTAGCTTTCTTAGGAGAGATAGCAAAAGTAATTGATAGTTTTTTTTTTTTTTTTAAAGGAGGGACAGTGAGAGAGAGAGAGAATCAATTTTATTTAGTTTTTCATGTGGCTTTCGTTGCTATGAGACATTGTGTACATGGTGCTGGGGTTTGAACTCACATCCTCACACATGCCAGGCAAGCGCTGTAACCGCTGAGCCACTGCTCCAGCTCCATTGGATAGTTTATTAAAAGAGCATGTGATGAAAGCCAATGTGGTACATACCTATAATCCCAGCAACTTGGAAGACTGAGGCAGGAGAATCAAATTCAAGGCCAGTTTCAGCAACTAAACAAGACCCTGTCTCACATTTAAAAATAAAATGACTAGGGATATATAGTTCAGTGGTAAAGTACTGCTAGGTTCAATCCCTCATACCCAACAAATAAATAAAAAGAGCATCTGATGAAGAAATATCTAATGCAGAAAGTTGGGATTTAATCAATACCAGAAACTGAATTTTTCTTGAGCTTTACTGATCTAGTCTCGAATGACTTGTTTGATTTAGTCTTGACAAACTGATGCTTATTTTCATTTTGGGGCTGCCTCCGTATTGGTCTTTATTAACTCAGAACCAGGGGCTCTTGATCCAGAGTGGAATTTCAGGGGTTTCTGTAAGCTTCTTAAAATATTTGCAAAATGTTGTATATTGAGGGAAATACATAGGAGTTTAGGAGAATTAAGACTGAGGAAAATTCTGAAATTCTATAAAAGGAGTTTATATTCTTGTTATTCCATAATTAGGAGCCACTTAAAATGTTCATAAGCAGGGCTGGAACGGGTGGCTCAACGGTTATGGCGCTTGCTTGCCTGGCATGTACAAGTACACAAGTTCGAGCCCCAGCACCACGTACACAACGAAGTATTGGAGCAACAAAAACCACATGAAAAACTAAGTAAAATGGATTCTCTCTTTCTCTTTCCGTCCCTCTCTCTTAAAAAAAAAAAAAGTTTGCTAAGGGAAAGAAACACCAAAATTGGCAGATCATTTTGTTCAGAAATGAAAAATGCAAATATTTTCTGCTGTGCGAATAGAGAGTATACTGTTTCCTTCAGTGTGGGCTCAGAACCTCATTTCTAAAATTGATGAGGGTTCTGTTGTTCCTACTGTATTTCTGCAGCTCTGTAGTCATTTGCTGTCAGCTTCTTGCTTTTTCCTAACCCTAACAAACATGCAAATTTTTCCAAAGTATCCAGTAAAAAACTGGGTCACCACTTCTCCATTAGGAATGAAATAATTGGTAAATGCAGTTGAGTGTGGGGAGCTATCCAATTAGAACACCTGACTTTCCATTTCCCATAGTAGATAAGTAGTAATTAATGCCTCAAACAGAAAAATTGAAGTTGCATGCAGTTATTGAAGATATGGGGATATATCACAGAAAAATCAGGTTAAAAATGTGGTACTTACTTGTGTAGAAATTAGGTATGGGAACAGTACTGCTTCTTTTTACAACAAGCTGTGTAGAATTTTTCATTAAAACTAGGTAATTTAGGGGTTGGGGATTTAGTTCAGTGGCAGAGCGCCTAGCATGCGCCTAGCATGCACAAGGCCCCAAGTTCAGTCCTCAGCCCTGAAAAAAAAAAAAAACTAGGTAATTTATAATTTTTTTGAAAAGGGAAATGAAGCTTTTTAAAAGTACATAATATTTGCTACATTTATGCTTGACTAGGTATCTTGAAATTGAACATCTTAACAAAAATACTCTTCATTGCAGAAGGCTGGTTTTCAGTTACACCTGAGAAGATTGCTGAACACATTGCTGGCCGCATCAGTCAGTCCTTGACATGTGACATTATAATCGATGCGTTCTGTGGAGTTGGAGGAAATACCATTCAGTTTGCCTTAACAGGAAAAAGAGGTAATTAGTGGAATTTTATTTTCAGTTCATTCGGCAAATGTTTCATTTTGCTGCAGCCTACCTTAGCTGAGATTTAATGTATAACTGATAATTTAATAAATATTTAAAATAATTAGCATATATTAGGTATTGACTTTGTATTATATACTGGTGTAGTTGCCTGATATATATTTGTTAATTTAGTCAACAATCCTGTGAAGTACGTCTTTCATTATCTGCATTTTACAGATAAATTGAGACCTAAAGAGATAAGTAAATTGCATAAGATTATACAGAAACACCTATTAACTTCTAGAGCCAAGATCATAAAAATCTGTATCTATAAAATGGTCCTTTACAAGAAGAGAATAGTGGACAGGTAATCCCAACTTTGCCACTCACTGTCAATCACTTTGGACATAACTTCACCTTAATTTAAGAGATGTTGAATTGGGATGACCATGTGATACCTTTCTGCTTTAACATTCTAAGACTTTAAAAGTCCTTTAAAATAGGGGTTGGTGCAGTGGCTCAGCAGTTATGGTGCTTGCCTTCGCATGCACAAGTCCGTGGGTTCAAACCCCAGCATCACAAAGTGTCACAGTAATAAAGCCAAAAGAAAACTAAATAAAATTGATTCTCTCTTTCTCTTCTCTCTCTCACTTTCCCTCTCTCTTTAAAAAAAAAATCCTTTAATAAATCATCCTTATGGTAGTTTGACTTTGGAATCAAAGGAAAGATCTCCTTTACTATGTATGTGCCAGTAACTATGTCAAACAGGAAGAGTGCATTTCCTAGAGAAAAGAAGGCTTCTAGAAATGGTACAAGTGGCTGGTTAACTTAGTTGGTTAGAGCATGATTCTCATACCACCAGGGTCATGGGTTTAATCTTTGTTACGGCCAATAATGTGTAGTTGGGCTTGGTGGCACAGGTTTATAATCCCAGCTACTAGGGAGACTGAGGCAGGAGGAGGTCTTGCAAGTTCCAGACCAGTCTGGGCAACATAGTAGGACCCTGTCTCAAAATAAAAGGAAAAGGGTTAGGAATGTACTTAAGTGGCAGAATGCTTGTGTAGCATACGTGAGGTTCAATCCTCAGTACTGGGGGGAAAAAAAGAAAGAAATGGAATATTCTGCCCCCAAACTGACTGAACCCAATGGGAAAGCCAGGGTTTTTACTTGGGTTTTTTTGTTTGTTTTTGACTCTGATATCCCTGTCCTTTCTAAATTATTCTTTAAGTGGTATGTGATGAGATGTTTTAAAGATATTCATTCTCAGGTCATGCTCTAAAGATGCATATCTATTTTCCCAATATCTTCATATTACACATGTCAATGATCATTTTCATTTCAATAAACTTTAGTAGAATTTCATTAATTTCTTTGAAGTTCTTAATGTTAACAAGCAGAAGATAATAATTCTGGAAATGTGTATGGAAGTTAGAAAATGATGAAGGGAACCTTACCATTGATTTTTAAGACCAGTGTTAATAAACTGTGTCCTCTATTCACTTGCTCCTGTGCTCTAGGCACAACATTGCCAATTTTATATAGTCTCCTATCAGCCTAGAAAAAAGCTGTTTTCACTTTTACCAGAATAATAATTTTTTTGTTTTGTTTTTGCCAAATTCATCATTTACTCTTAAAGTTCTTAGACTTTTCAAATAAGTCATTTCTACGAGCTCAAATCAATATATATTGTATAAGAATGACTTTTCCTCAAAAGTTGTAAAATTCATCTTCGTTTTAGCATTACATCATAACACAATAATTAAAATGTCTTACCCTGATAAAGCAGCAAATGGATCTGGAGATTTTCTTAAAATTTATGAAAACAGAGCATATTATAGATTTGTGCTTCAGCAACAAAAATCTGTTGACAAGACCTAATTTAGCAGCTTAATACACATTTGAAAAAGGAAGATGTCTAATGTGGGTCACATGCTAAAGGGAGATTACTTCTTCCATGTTCTCACAGACCAGCTCCCATCACTGCCCCTTAGTGTCATTTAATCATTCACTGATAGAAATTGCTAGCCCCTAAGAACAAATGGAGACCAATAGCCAACAACAGGCCTTCCCAATGTTATCACAACCTGACCTTTGACCTGGCAGCATGCAGGGCTTGAAACTCGGGAAGCCTCCAGCATGTCCAGTGTGGTGGTATCTCATGACCTTTTCCCCAAACCAGAAGTGATTGCTCACAGGTACTCTGTGAATGCTAGTTATACATATTCCCTCAGGCTGGTTGAGCTGACCTCGTTATGGCATGGAAATCAGAGCAATTACAGTATAATTGGTATGTGTATTTGTGTATACATACATATGATCAATTACACTTAAATGTTTTGATTTCCCTACTATAATGTATGTGTGTATGTTTGTATGTACACACATAATGAGAAAATACGTGTACATTTGTATACAAATGACTTTATCACTTTGTGTCAAATTTATTTCTACTCAGATAATTGCTATCTACTTATATACTCAACAGAATGATTCAAGAATCCACAATGTTTTTTGGTTTACTGTTTTAAAGATATTTTTTTCTTCTTCCTTTATATTCTAATAATAGTTCAGCATTAGTGATTCCCACTAGAACTTTCTAAGTGTGCACCATCCAATATGGCAGCCACTAGTCACATGTGACTTGAACAATTGAAAGTGACAGTGTAATGAGAATCTAAATTCTTAATATCATTTAATTTTAATCAGTTTAAAGTAATAGTTATGTGCGGCTAGTAGCTACCATTACTGGCCAGTTCAATTCCATGTAGTATCAGCAAATATTTGTCAGCATTTCACTTATGTGGTAACGAGTGACTATATTCTGTTAGGTCTAAAAACAAAGTTTTCCTCTAAACTAATATAGGTGAAAACTTTATACTGAATAGATGTGAAACTGAAAGTCATTTTTTTCATATGAATTTTTAGTATTGTCAGCATGTTTTTCCATCTGTCTCTCAACTATAAAAGTAGCAGATTGAATAGCTGAAAAGATTTTCTCATAAATGTGAATATTTATTTAGAACATGAAGCACAGCATTAGAAATGCCTGGTTCTGCAATATATATTCTGATTAGTGCTTGTATTCATTGTTAAGTGAGTTAGTTCATTATTTTCCAAAAGTGTCAACAGATTTTGAAACTAGCATTTTCTGGAAAGCAGCTACATTTCCTTAATGACCATGCTTCATGCCTGTTCCCCTTGGCCCTTTCACGTCTGGAACACACTGGTGCCCCTACAGGTACCCTGGAGCAGTTTACTGCAAGACCTTAGTGAGCTAAAATTAACTTACATTTGCATTGCTAATTATGAAATTGCAGTAAGTTAAATGAAAGCCTATCGGTGAAAACAAAATATTATCTGTTCCCTCTACCTAAAATATGTTGATGAAAACATCATCAGCAGATGTTTTTATATTTCTTATTCATAACTTGACTATAAAGGTTTGTAAAAATATGTCTTATTTTGGTTTTCTGAGAAATTATAAAATCTGTCTTCATTTAGGCATTGAGTCCTTTTGAAGAAATTTGTCTTTCCTGAAATCTGACTTAACATTTGACTCACAGGCAGTGATCTTTCCAGGTGTTTGCTACTGGGACCGTACATAACACAGCAAAGACTGACCATATATTTGACATTTGGAAAATACTTTGTGGCAGCTGTTGCCACTTGGCTTAGCTGAAACTGGCTGAGTGAAGCAGTTTTGAAACCTGCCGCTTCAGTCACAATTTCTTGGTACAATTCCAAGTGAATCTTTCTAATTTAAATTAGAAAATTAAACTGAAATTTCTATCTCTGATATATGCAGCCAAGTATCTGTTAGTCATTAAAAATAGTTCTTATGGAAAAGATGAGCAAACTATTAGAAAACTGAACTCTCCGTGTATAACTAATAATCAGTGTCAACTGACTCATTTTTTCTTTTCCCATTTTTAGTGATTGCCATTGATATTGACCCTGTTAAAATTGATCTTGCTCGTAATAATGCAGAAGTTTATGGAGTAGCAGATAACGTAGACTTCATCTGTGGAGATTTCCTGCTGCTGGCTCCTTCTTTAAAGGCTGATGTTGTGTTCCTCAGCCCACCTTGGGGAGGGCCAGACTACGCTACTGCAGAGACCTTTAACATTAGAACGATGATGTCTCCTGATGGATATCCTTTGGAAGTCCTAAGAGCTAATTCGGACAGTGCTTGTGGGGTGGGTAGGGTCAGGGTGGGGGCCAGGCATAGATGAGGGAGAGGGAAACTGGTGAAGAGCAGAGATGTTAGTTTATAGCATTTAATGGATTCCAGTTTACTTTACACAAAAAAATACATAAAAATTATGTGGTGGTTGGTCTCCAAAGGTAATGGCAAAATACCTTTTCTCTTGGTAACTATACAATTTTACCAATATAAAATAAGAATTATATTATGCTAATTGTTTGGAATTATTCTCTGAAAATTCAGAATTTCCTCAAAACTTATTCCTTGAGTCTCTGCGTGAGACTCAATATCCAAAAATCCAATAGGTTTTCTTCAGCTCCCTCTGAGTTGGGCTAATTTGCTGTGTATCTGGATTTTTTTCTTAACTGGAAAGAGGTGGTATTGTACTTTTCCATTTCCTGTTCTATTTTCTCAATTAGAAAATGGCAGGAAAAGAAAGAGTATGCATCTCTGACTTTTGGCTGCCTGTGACTAGGATAATTGAATCAATACGTTCTACTTCTAATCTCTGACCTATCAAGGACAGTATGTTGCTGAATTATGAAATCTTGTATTTAATTCTTCTATGTTCCATTAGAGGAAATTTAAACTTGTGTTTTTTTATTACATGCCAAAATACATTGGGTTATAATAAAGAACATCTCTTTCTGACCAGAAATTAATTTCATTTTTCCTTAACTGCTTTTTACCTTTGAAATTTTCAGAGTTTCCCAGCAGATCACTAAAAATATTGTTTATTTTCTTCCAAGAAATGCAGATATTGACCAGGTAAGCCATTACTGAAGAACTTCTGTAAGCCTCTGGCTGAACTTTTACAAAACATGGGCAGAAAAAGACACAGGATATTTCCACACCAGAGAACCCACGAGAAGTCCTTCATTTGTTGACTGTTAGTAGTAGCTGGAAGTGTTCGTGGGTCCCTGTCCATTTCATCTTCATCCCCATGGCTCCCGGTGGACATGGACACAAA